>JAPYZI010000539.1:0-66717 GCA_030523105.1 Ophioninae sp. A BG-2022a
GTTTGTCGATTTAACAATGCGCCCGTTGAAATACCGAGGAAAAGATAAATAAGAGTAAAAAACTCGGTTTTTCAAAAAAAAAAAAAAAAAAAACAAACAAACTACAGCCGTGCGCGCTTTTGTCGAACAGACTGTGAAACGACGGGGCGGCAGTGATTGAAAAAAAAAAAAAAAAAACCGTAGCTCCCGCTACCGCGAGTAACGAGCGTTGTGTAGGAATCAAAACGCGCAGTAAAGTCACCGCGAAGTAAGCTCGTAAACTTTTCACGCGACGAAACAGCGTACCAACCTCGTTTTTCGTTTAGTACCAATCAGTTTTGAAAGAGGAACGAAGTCGAGTCGTTATGACGGTTGTAACGAGCAGGGAGTTGTTACACGAGCCGCGAGTAACCGGGCGGGTTCGGGAAGTTTCAAGATAATGAGAACGGATGGAGCAGCGCTTCCTCTCTTTCAACACGATAGTTAATTTGACTGTACCGGCTCGTCGGTGGAACGAAAAAAAAATTATTTTCGCAGAAGCCAACACGAAATTTGCCGATTGATTTTCATTATTATTTTTTTGTTTGATTGATAATTTTTTTAAATCGAGTTTGCGCGAGAGTTCGGTTTGTTAAAAAATCTATTGGGATGCGACGAAATTCGTGAGCGTTTTAGGATCAAGAAACGAAATTACGACGAGAGTTAACGAAATATTGGCTTTAAAAAGTAACGGACGTTCCAACTTTCGTGCGTTCAACAAGTTCGCGCCTGCGGTATTAAGGAGGGTCACAGAGGGCTAAGTGGTAATGCGGGAAAAAAAATAATAGAGTAAGAGACTCTCCGTTTGAGGGCTGTGAAAAAAAAAAACGAATATACGCTTTATCCGCCCAGTCTACGGACTTCCTCGTCGAGTTGATTCGATAAGCGTATCTCGGCGACGCATGGAGATTCATGCACGATGGTGCATTTCTACATTAGATTCACACTTTGCATCTGAAATTTTCGCTTTTCCGCCCAAGGGTACAGAGAGAAAAACGTTGCTCCTTACTCGTAACCATCCAGGAACGTACCCACGGTACATCCGTATGTGTGTAGCCTGACGTTGGAGGACCGCGCCCATCAACTCCGAACATTCGTGCCGCCGCATACATTTGCCCCGCCGCGAGGAGAAAACTCAGCCCCGGCTTGACTCATTTTCTTCCGTGGGACTTTAAAATATGCATATATTCCACCGTAAATTGCAAATTCCCAGGAGGAACTGATACGAACGCGGCTGAGTTTGTTTGGCTTGAAAAAGGAGGAAAAAAAGAAAATAAGGGGAAAAACTTAAAAAAAAAAGAAAAAGAAAAACGTGGGTACTCGAAGTAGCGCGTTGTACGAAAGTATCGAGGGATCCGGAAACGAGTAGCATCACGGTTGTGCAGCCCCGACGAGGGGAAAACGAGAATTTAATGCCAGGCGCGACGGAGCAAGCTCGCCGCGACGCGAAAATTTAATGAGCAACGCGTTTCATAACTTTCAGCTCCGATCGACAAGCGGGACTTTGAAAAAAAAAACGTTTGGTTTTTTTTTTTTAAAACGACGATAACCGAGAAAGAAGTAATGAAGTCTGGTTTTTTTGAAAAATTGTTTTTGAAAAAAGGTCTGGGTTTTCAACAAAGTTTTGATTTTGAAAAACGAAGATACCCAAGAAAAAAGTAAAGGTGTCTTCGCCGCGGCAGTTTTCCGGATATGCCTTATTCGCGAAGTTGCCGAAAAGGCTGGCCGAAATACGGGAGGGCGGACTGAGAACGAACGAGAAGCAAATAGATGGAGAACGGATGTCGCTCCGCGGTACTCGAGAAAACGATGAATTTTCCCGAGAGGAAGAGAGACACCGAAAAACAGAGATCACGACCGGAGAAGTTCTTTTCCACATTTTTTTTTTTCCTATTGGAAATTCCGGGACGCTTTAACGAGTATTGTACGAAGGCATGTGCTCCCTTGGATCGATGGCTCGCCGCTGCTGTTGAAGGGAACCAGCGAGCCGAGATATAGCCTACATTTGCGAGCAATATTGCAGAAACGTTCGCGACTTTGTACAAACCTGAGAGTGTAAGGGAATATCCAGCCCGTAATGGGACTCGAAGCGTTTTTGTTCACTTTCCGCTTTATACTTTTTCGCTCCGTCGAGATACGAGGACCGGTATACAACGCCGCCAAGTTTTCACCCTTCACAATGCAATTAATCGGTTAAGTGGAGTGAAATACCCGAGAGAAGACGGCCTCTCTAATGGCCACCGAAGGTGGAGTGGAGTCGTCGCGTTTCGATGGATTCATTGGAAACTAATTTTGCAACCCTCGGATATCTCAATTTTCACTGAGGGCTCGAGGCGCCTCGCGAAATACACCCGCCGTCACGATTGTACTCACGGAGCGCCTCGTGGGACCGGAAACAAAAAAAAGAAAAACCCTTATTTTACATTTTCTTTCTCACTCGTTCTTCACGGGGAAATTCGATCAATCGAGTTATAAATAAAGCGCTCGATTCAGAGTGAAATATAACTCTGATCGTTTTCTTTCCGATCGTTCGTTCTCGGCGATCTTTAATTTCCGACGTTCGAGTTTAGTACCGTTAAAAAAAAAACGCACTTGCAACGAAAATTTGTCTGTTTTTTTTTTCGTAATTTCCTTGTTTTTATTTTGATCAATCAGCAGCAATTCGGATCGTGAGTCTTTGAATCGATGACTCTTCGTTGCCCAACACTGTTGAAGCTTACTCTCGAATAAATGATCGCTGAATCGTTAGTCCCAAACGTAACGCTCGACTATAAAGTGATACAAAATATTCAATCAGGGTGAACGCCAATGTTAACGCTGTTACGAATTTGCTGAGTGGGAAGTTAGGGCCTCGAACGAAGGTTCTCCCCTGCCCGGAGCATCGTATTCCGCGGCTATAAAGTTTCTATTGTGTAGAGAGCGCTCTTCCCGTTTATGTGGCATTTATCTCCTGAGATACTGGCGGGGATATTATCTCCTATTTTGTTATTCGTATCAGGCTCCCCTTATAGGACTCGCGTTCACCAACTTTCCTAATCCGTGCCAACTTCTGCTCGTTCAATTTTAACGTATAATCACTGGGACGCGCAAAGTCGGTACAGCCCGTCGAACCTCGACAAACCGGAGGACGTCGTCGGACGTTTTCGAGATACTCGATGGGGACACCTTACAAGACTCGAATCACCCATAAAGTTATTACGTTGTTTTCGGCGCGTCAACTTCTCGCGGCCGATATACATTTACCGGGGATTATTACCGTTCGTCCCGCAACACTCCTCGAATCAAACTACCAACTCCATCGTAGAATGCATTATTAACTGAGAGAGCCGAGATTACGATGCAAAGTTTTGAAAATTGAAAACACTTGTGCACCGTACTTTGAGTAAACTGAAAAAAAAATAAAGAAAAAGTTTTTCTTCGAGGGAATATCGTTGAGCGAAAAACGCTGGGTTTTATTGATTATTGCAATACTGTCTTTTCGTTCAATCGGTAAAATTCACGAGGTTGAAGCTCGCGTCTAGGGAATTCAACGAAAATTATCGCTTCTCAATTAATTGTGAAAGTTTCTTTTGAAAAATCTTCGTTACGAAGATTATTCAATAATTTTTATTTGCGAAAGAAATTTCGTTGTACAATAAAAATAGGAAAACGAAAGAGGCATCGTGGAGAGCATAAAAATGAGCAATAAAAATGAAGCGAAAAGTGAGGAAAATAGAAATGCAGTGATACATATATCAATAATTCGAGCGACACCGTCCTGCAGGATGTATAACGGAAAATGGGATTGGTTCAGTTTGCAGTGAAAATCCCGGTCTCAGCGGACGGTATCACGCCGGTCTGTGGAGCGGGAAGCGTTGGTCGTGTTGCCGTTTGTCGACGAGATCGGCCGAGGGTTGTGACACCTGTAGTTCCTGGTCTAGTACAAAGAAACCATCGAACCAATCGAATCCAACGACGTCGACTACGGGAGTTTTAGCAACGGCAACGACGAAGGCCTCGAGCGAAAAATCCCAGTCGACTACCGGTGAGACCAACAATAATCCCATCATTCAGCCTCAGGTCCATTCGACCATGGGTTCGTAAAACTTGCTCTTTATTACCATCGTATATTCGTCTTTGTACTTTTCCGAACATTTTCACCTGGCAATTTCGGGGATTCGCCGATACACGATATTGATCAGTCCTTGATCGTTGCTTCGACGAATACTCGTCGTATTTGTGTGACGATGCGACCCAGATGGCGTCCATCGACTTGGAATATACTTTTTCGAAAGACGCCGTCTAACGTTACATCGTAATACCCTAATATCGCTGAAACGTAGGATCTCGAGTTTCGAGTGTTATTTTCTAGCTCGACATTCGAGTTCGGACGAGCGATGGAACTGTTCCGTTCCATCCGTCGCCCACCCATCCAACAGGACGGTGGGTGAAAACGACGACTCGACCGTGGAGATTGAGGAAAAAGCCACGAGGCATCCGGAGATAAACGCGTTAAAAATAGTACTCGGCAATGAAGATAGCAATGACGCTCCTCTTGACAAGCCTATTACAATTGTCGAGTAATTACGCGTCGACGGTTTTCCCCGCGTATAACCGCGCGAGTATGCGAACTCCGCGTACGCGTGAGCATCGATCAGCGGATTTCCTTTTACCGTTCGCCGTGTTGGCTCGTCGATTCTTTCCCCGTTCTTTTCTCGGCTTCTTATTTTCGCGGTATCCGCTCGAGAGCTTTTACACCTTACTGAATATTCGCAATTACACCCTTCCGTTCGAAGCTCATGAAAAATCAATCCGAAACATTGGGTGTTTTACGAAAGAACAGATTTTACAAACGCAAAGAGGGTCCATTTTTTTTTTATTTTCACAGTAGCCCAACTATTAGAACGCGAATGTTCATCGCGGTGCTGGCTTTTCCGTCCGTTCGTCCCGTTCCCGCGCATTCGCATTCAACACCTTTCCCTACGCGTGACGTTTTATTTATTTTGTCTTTTTTTTTTTTTTTAATTCACACACTACTCGACTCCTCCCGGACTCTCATGGATTTGATACGCGTGTGCCACTGGCGCATGTGTGCGACGTACGTACACATGCGCCAGTGAACTTATTAACATAATCCATTTGTGTAGTCAACCCAGCCACCGTAACTTCACGGAATTGTATGTGTCACAGGGATATTCAAGTTCCTCTCATTTTCCTACTATTCGTACACGCGCTTTTCGTTTCCAACGAACGACACCCATCCCCGCGATTCCTCTCGTTCCATTGTCAGTCAAGTCCCCTCGAGTCACACAGCCTTTGCGGGAGGGCTTCGAATGAATATGTATACGCGAATATTCGAATGCACCGCCTGCCAACCAGCGGACGTTTTTTTTTCCTCTTCTTTTTTTCACTCTTGGTACAGGCACTCGAGAGTTTCTTATGCCCGTTTGTTTTTCCTCTCTGGACGGATGTCTATTATGAGTGCAGGAAAACGCTTTTCCAGAGTTTCGTGGCTAATGAAAAGCCTCATCGTCGCGTGTCTGCTCGTTCGTCTCTCACACCTTCGTTGCTTTTACAACTTTCCGTCGTGTTGCAAAATTTGGAAGGGGTCTATTCTTCGAATATACGTTGTTTCACCTGTGAGGTTGGGTTCAATTACATTCTACGTCGATTTTCATACCGTGCAACAAGAGTATGATGATGAAATGCGATGAACGTCAATCATTGAGGAAAGAGAAAAATACCGTATTCGTATCAATTGAGTTTGTTTGGGTTTAGGCAGGAAGACCTTTTACAAGGTCGAAAATCATGGGTTTCTTATGATTTTTCTTAATCATAGAAAAAATACACGCACACATTCGGATATTTAGATGTACTTTATTTCATATTTTAATTGTTCGAAAAATATATATACTCTTTTTTAAAATGCTAATTGCCCATCGTCGACAATAATGTTCAAAAGAAGACTTTAAAAAATTGTCGCACTCCTAGAGTCCTCTCGCAAGCTGTAATTATCCAAAAAGAAAAAATTCAAATGATTCTTAAAGATAAGACCCATATGCTGTCGGTGAACCAGGATGTTTGAAATATATGCAAAATTCAGAAAACGACAGCTTGATAAAGTCAACTTTGTGATATTTCATGAAATATTTGCTATACTTAAGGGCAAAAGTAGGGTTTATTTTTGGAATTGAATATAATATTAAGGTTCACCAACAAAGTACTGATGCAACGAAGATGTGTGACAAATTTAATCGAAATCGGTGGTATAGTTACCAAGTAATAATTCCAGCAGTTGGGAAAAATATAATTTAAAGAAAAACGAGCCCAAAGTCGCCTAGCTCTGTTTACTAGGCACGAATGCTCTTGGTGTCTATTTTCAAAAACTCCAACGATTCTTAGAATTCCGCTGTAAAAATTGGACACAATATTCTTAAGAAAATTAACTATCAATTTATGGAAAAAACAAATATCGATTTTTTCAAATTTGTAAATGGTCTTTCTGTCTTAACATTTTGACCGCAACGCTAAATTTCTGCAACGTAATTCATATGAATCCGCCGGTCACTGGTAACCCCCATGGCAGTCAAAGCATGGGCGTTTAATGTTAAGCATTCAACAAAAAACGATTTCCGATTTCTTCGATTCTCCGTAGAACGGTATCGAGAGCGAGAAAGAGAAAGAGAGAGAGAGAGAGAGAGTGAAGTATGAAGAGAGAAATAAAGCGACGGCCGTTTGCCGTTGAATCAATAAACGCGGTAACGAGAAGTTTTCAAGGAAACGGGGTCGAGTGCACGTGTGTCTTTCCGGCGGACCGCAAGGGCCTCTTATTTAAGAGTCTTGTTTGCCCTACTAGTGAAATACGTCGGTACTAATGTGCGGTATATCGTTGAAAGAAAGGAAAGAGGTTATGTACGGAGCACGCGCCACGGTGGAATCGTAACTAGACAGAATTGAACGGCATCAGTCCCTGACCTCATCACCACGCTAGAGAAACATTTAAACGAGGCTTTTCCGTTCCTCTCTTTTTCTGGCTCCCTTTGTCTCCGGCTTTCTTTTTTTGCACTTTCAGACCTATACAGCCCAGTTACAAAACTCTCGGAACAAATTCAACAATGCCTTCATTCTATAGGTATTGTGTGAAATTGCCGGTTCAAAGATCAAAATGAACTAAAAATAGCTACAGTGACTGTGAAAATTACTGTACCGTGGAGAGTTTTACGAAACATCAATTTTTGCCTCTTTCGAGCTACGACTGTGACCCTTCGCCAGTTGTTTCCATCGACTCGTTTCATCCCAAATCGGTGTGTGGGGGGGGGGGGGGGGCGTGGGTAAGCGCTGCGAAAAGTTGCCTTCCCCGGAGGGATAACGATAGTTCTATGGTCTATTCGTTTCAATTATCGCAAACTTTGATTCCACGCCAAATACCGGGATTCAAACGTCAAACGAAGCGACGGTAAAAAAAAATGCGTGCTCGAAATAGGGAAACGACGAAAAGTAAATGAGCTTTCGTATTATCGGATTTCGACGTTTCCTTTTTATCCGTTTTGGTTTCCACCAGTTTCTTAGTATCCTCTGTGCCAGCCCTTGGCTCGTTCGGTTTTCTACTCCGTTTCTCGTAAAAATCCACAATTTTGCATTGCCCAGGAAGCAGGCAAATGTGAGGGAAAATTATAGGTCTGGGCAATTGCGGCTTGTATCTCTACCGGAACGAGGACTCGGGCTCTTGAAGTATAGCGTGGGGTTTAATCAATGGGGCCTAACGATACACCGAATTCGGACACCCTCTTCAAGAGCCTCGAGGGTAGGCAGAAAAATTCTTGCGGAATAGCTCCCGTGCAGCGTTACGTTCCCTTTGGCGTTTGGCGTGGCTTTGATACCGAAATGAAATGAACCTGTTACACCGTATACTTGTATCCGGGAGTTGGGTATTTCGCGGAGCGTACAAAGTCTTCGCCGGAAGCCTGTTCTCCCGGCGGATGAAGAAAATTGTGGGCCGCGAGTGGGACAGCAAGACGCGTCCGAGGTACGCCAACTAGAGAGAGAAAGAAAGAGACGGTACATCTCTGTGTATAAAAGCGACTGGACAAGCTGAGCGAGCACCATCAGCCGCAGCTGTGTACCTACTCGAGGATTTAATAAGCCACTCGGGTTTTCACGATGAGGGAACGGGTTGGATGGTACGGATACCAGACCTTCCGAACGTAGATGCACCTTCGCGTATATCACTCCGCGACCGAGTACGTTTGAACAAATAAATAAACGAGTGTACTACGGAATCCTCGTTTGTATGGATATTGGGATGCCAAACCGCTGAGATTGTATTATCTCTATCGCGTGATCCTCCAAGCCGTGGCTGGAAGTCGTTTCAATTCGTCGCAGTCGTAACTTTAGTCGTACGATTCAGCGTAAGATAATCTTCCATTCGGCCGGAAGAGGATCTCCGGAGTGAATGAAACGAGCGCATCGAGCGAGCCGAGTTCGTTACACGCAGGCGTCATTCGTCTGCCGATTGCGCCCATTGGTCGCGGGTTACGAATTACCGATGGACATTAAGGTAACGATACTAATGCTCGGATGAGTCCTACTGTTCGGACATTAGTTGGAATGTTTCGCTATATTAGTAATATACATGCAAAGTAACGAAATTGATAAATAATAATTATTATTAATAAATAACAATAATAACATGTCCAAACATTGTGACACGAAAGTGTTCGAACACAGGGACGATACAACAATTGTTTTCTGAAAACTGGTACAATTTACTATTATTCAACATTTTAATATATATAATTATAAATATTCAACTGTCCGGTGTTTAATGTTGGTTATGCGTTCTGAAAACTAGAATTTACGGGCTTGATGGTAGTTCCGGTAATTGTCTCTAAAACCGATCCTTACATGAATGATAAATTCTTCAACTTCAACAACTCTTCACCGTACGAGCATTGGTACCCTTACCTTACGTTTCCGTTTGGTCGATCCATTTGGTTGTCGCGTTACATCGATACGCGGTTCAGTGGAGGTCCTGGGAGATTTGGAAAGAGCGAACAATTTTGTATCAAATCAGCTGATGAACCGACGATTGCACACGCGAGGACAGTCTAGGATCCGTAGTGTCCGGATCAAGGAGAAACGATTGATGAAACGTCATGGTGGTTACAAATGACTCAGCCGGAAGGTGGTGGAAGACGCAAAGGTTATACCGGAAGTTCCTTCCGGCCGGCGATCTTCGCAGCATCGTCGAGTTCAAAAGCGTCTCTGAGTAGCGAGCCTCGGGTCGAACGCGCGCTCCGTCTAGGCGTACCGTGAGAGCATCAGCACTTTGCAGCCGGCGCTCGACGAGAAACGCAGGGATCAGAACGGAGATGCCTCTTCTCTACGAGTATATAGATCGAAGATGCTCCATCAACGTCCAATTAGATCCCCAAAGTTTGGCGAGCGAATCTCGAGCTGCGTGGAGGCCGAAGTAACTCGAGATGTCCTTTCACGGGTCACGTTTATTGGACTCGATGTGCGGCTGCATCGCCCGTCAATCCTGGCATGTTTCAAAGAGAGAATCTTCCCGTTTCCTGCGATCTTAACGATACAAAAGGTTTATGAACTTTTTCCGTTCATCCCCGACGGTTCATCCATTGAACCCTGATGCTGTCGTTTTTTTTGTTCGATCGATGAAACTTTCGCCGGAGTTACTCAACGACACGATTAATCTTCGCTGATCCAACGATTAATCATCTTGCACGAGAATTTATAATGAGAAACGTCGACAGTGTTGAGTATTCAAGGAAGGGAAACGCGAGTGAAGCTAACTTTTTTTCCTGATTGCACTCTTTTTTGTCTTTTCGTTTCTCTAATCGTCCCGTTTTCCATCAAGTACCATCGAGTTTTCGTCGAAAGCTCGGAATTACTCCGGCTAAACGTGAACAATTGTTCGGTGTCGTTTTCAATACGTTATTTGCAAAAACCCGACTCGTTTAATTGTCGCAATGTTCCTTGGGAGAAATTGTAATCGAGATAATCGCACTCGCTGATGTTCAGTTCGTAAAAGCCGGGTGAACACTCGAAAGAATTGTCGAGTCCGAGAGTGGTTGGTACACCACCAGGGTATCTCTCTTCCGAGAAGGAAAATGATCGCGAGCTGAAGCGGAAAATGGGAGAAAAAGTGGTGCCTTGGCTCGATGGAAGTGGTGCCTTGGCGGTTGGAATATATCCACCATAGTGCAAAGAGAGCCGGAGGAAAGCCGAGCCGGGAGTCTAGGTGCGCAAATCGATCCTTACGAAACTCGCATTGCGTTTTCCTTGATATCATTTCCCCCGCTGTGGGAATGCGACCGAGTGGAAGGTATCGTCTTTCGGACACGGATCGGTGGTATAAAAATGAGAGAACGCCTCTCGTCGAGGATCACCTCGGGGATACATAGCGAAACGAGAATGCGCGACAAGTACCAGTGAGACATATGTTTCTCGATTGATCTTCAATGTCGATACTGTTTACGAATCGATTTTCAGGCAAGAAGCGCCGTGTATCGGATACACTTGTTCAATATCGTTTGGCTGCGAAATAGAAATGGAACTTTGAACATCGACCGTTCCTGGTTAAAAATTGAGAGGCAACGAGAGATCCTCTCGCGTTACGCTCTCGCAAATGCTAACGAGTTATTACGATCACGAAGTTGGTCCAGTCCGCGTAATCGCGATGTCGTAATCTTTCACTTTTGGCAACGATCCTTTAATCTTTCAGCGACGCTTCGCAAACAGGCCTCACTCGTAAACGTTCGACGATAAAAAGTCCCGGGCGTTTTCAGAAACGTACAAAAATTTACCGGGTGAAGGTTGGATGGTGTTTCGAAGCTAGAAAAACGGTAGCGTAGGGTGCTGTAAGATGGCGCGGGCGATAAGTCGTCGCATTTGCGATTGATCGATTCTGGTATGGGGTAAACGGCTAACTTCAGTCGTGTTTCGTTAACTATTTGAGCCGGTACATGCTCGCAAAGAAATAAACCATTTGCGTATGATTGTTGTAGGTACGGTTTAAGATTTTCGACACGTTTGATGGAATTTTATTCCAATTTGGAAGTAGTGGAGTTTAAAAACAGTATATATATTCGGTGTTTTGAATGGGTTGATGATTGAACACATATTTCATCTTAACATAAAATACGCTATAATGCCGAAATTTCAAGAAAGATGGTGTTAATACACTGATTCATACATTATAAGAAGGTTTGTAAGATGGCGCACTGAGTAGGTGTATAAGATGGCGCTCGCCATATTATAATTTCCTATTTCATTGGGGTTCGAACTACTTTTTTAAAATTTATTTATGTACACTTGTATAAAGAGGATAGATTTGAATTTTTGTACGTTTGTTTGTAAAGGATAAATGGAATCACTGCTGGACCGTTTTTAGAATTTTCTTTAATACTAGCAGCCAGTTACTTTTTTAAAATTGTTGTTTAGAAATTGTTCAATTGCAGTATATTGAGAGGTGAGAGGAAAAGTGAGAGACAAACATGGAAGCCTTCCATTATCGAAGAAGCACGCGAACTTTTAGATAAAGTAAAAAAGCAAAAAAATTGTTGCAAAATCGTTTGAAATGCTAGAATCTTCGTTGAGGAGATTATTGAAAAAAAAACTGTAGTGCCAACGAAACTTGGTAGATATGATAATACCTTCTTAACAGAGATCGAAAAAGTGTTCTGCGATTATTCGACGATTTTAGATGCCATAACTGATGCAAAATTCACCTCGCATCACGTGCGTCATCTTACTGACTTTGCTGCGCCATCTTACGCGACAGGGTGTGTAAAACGGTGCATTTATATTTTTCACCAGTTTTTATTAAAATTAACCCAAAGAGAAAATATGTGATTTTGATATGTTTTCTGACGATACCACCAATAAGTCTAAGGCTTTAAATATATAAATTTGATTTCGAAATATTAATTTTTTATTTTTTTATGGCCGATTGTTTCAAAAGTGCGCCAACTTTCATCACCCTATCTTATTGCCTCATCATTCGAGGGTATCAGGGAAAAATAAAAAACGACAGGAAAAACAGCATCAACGCTCGTTTAGCGTCAATTTCTTTTTGCGGTGCGTAAGTCGAGGCTCACCGCTTGGCAACGATGCACGAAAGAAATGCACGTGAACGGGATGAGCCTCTATCGGTCTCTCTGACATCTCCTTTTCTCCGTGCGCTTCGACGTTGCCGCGTCCTTCGGCACTCGCAGAGAATTAAAACCGTTCCGCATTTCAATTCGCCAAATTCGATACTTCTTTTCTGTACTTTATATTAAACATTTTCGATTGGAAAATAGTAGGTTCGAAGTATTTGTCTACGGCGATAGCTTCAAAATCTCAAAAAGGATTAAGGAAAGACTTAAATATTGGTAAAAAAAAAAGAAGTCGAAAAATTGTATTTTCCTGGCGTTAGTTACCTGGAAGAATTACCGTGCGTGAAAACTCTGTTCGCAAACTTGGATTCAACATTAACGATTGAAAAAAAAGAGCAATCCGTGCAGTCTCGTTTTTGGAGCTCGAAGCATTTTTCCAGTCCACTCGAAGGTAACGAAATATGTCACGTTGAAATTCCATTCGCGTGTAAATCTTCCAGCAGAGAGAATACCTGTGGCAAGCCCAGGTGTATATATAAACACGAAAAGAGAAGGGGCAGGGATGCGAGGGAGACAGAGGAGATGAGAGGGGAGAAGAGAGAACGAATGAGCCAGACAGAGGCGGGGGGAGAGAGAGAAAGATCAAGAATATATTATAGCGTGATTCGAGCGAGGGCGGTAGACAGGAAAGTTGTTCGAACGTGAAACTCCTCGATGATTATATCGAGGGCGTTCGTACAGTTCTGTGGGGCGACGATGCCCAGTCTGTCCTGGAGGGCCCTCGGATGAGCAGCCCGCGCGTTCGCCATCGTCTTCTCGGTGCAGACCGGAGTCGTCGTCCTCCTCCTCTCGAGTTGGCCAGCCCCGGCAACGTTGGAGGGAGAAAAACGTCCGATATACCAGACACCGGAGCGGTATGCCGCGAGCATAACGGTGCAGCTCTCTCCCCGAGCCAGTCTCCCGCATACTTCAATCCCGTATGGCTCCATCTTGGAGCCCGTCGTTTCGCAAATTCGCTCCGAGCTCTTCGTGATACGAAATATTGAACCTTCATGACGGTCCGTTTGGTGTAGTCCGGTGTGTATCCGGCTGGGTTCGCGATAGTACTACTTCCGGAAGTTCAGTGTCCGCGGACCGGAGGATCGTTAAATTCACGAAACTGGCAAATCTAGTGCACGGAACTGGAGGATTATAAATCGCTGTCCGTCATCAAGATGATGGTAATAAGTGCTCTGAAGCAGGTGGCGACTGCGGCCACGAACGCGGTTCACTCGGCTACCGGGACCGGTAACAGTCACTCCAGCACTTCCGGTATGTTTCTCCCATCGTAATTGTTACCACTCGCAAGAACCCTCCTCCGCTGCCTATCTTTCCAATTCGAATAGTCGCTTCGATTCCACTCGGCATTCTTACCACGACCTTTCTTCGGTAACCCACTCGATTGTCCGAACGTGCGAAACTCGTCGAGAAAAAGCGTCGGTGTTTGTTAGGATTCGAGATCTTTTCCACGAGGTAAAATATTATCAACTCTCGTGGAGAGAGATCTTTTTTTGGCGTTTTTTTTTTTCTTCGAGGTAGTTCCAGAGTAGTGAAGTCCGCCACTTTAGAGAGAAAGAAAAGAAAGAGCCCGGGTGCGAGCTCTCGTATTTTTCGTTCGCCCGTCGAGTCTATTCGGGGAAATATTCGTATTCCCTTGGAGCAACGTTGATTTGAACGAGTTTCTCACTGACACGGATTATTTCGAGTTGATTCCAAGGAAAGAAAAATATTTCCGAGCTCGTCGCCCGTATTATCGAGGCGCTCGCTAAAACTCGACTTTGCGCTCTATTGACAAGTGGAACACACTTGCGCGAGGAAGAACGGAGCGTGAGTTTCACGCAAAAGGAAATGGCACACGCCAACGCGCTCGTGCGTTCCACCGGTGCTTCCCCTTATACCTGGCGAGCGTATCTCGTGCGAGCCTCGTCTCCTCGTATCGTTTTCCTCTTGCTCAGGTGTGGCTGCTGGGAGGCAATCATTACGCAGCCCACGGGCGACCATGTTGTGCACGCGCGCGCACAGCTCGCGCACCCTCCTAAATTATGAATATTTTTATTGCGAGTCAAGAAATATCGAAATATATAATATATAAACGCTCGTTTACGAATTTTGCGAGGAAAAAAAGAGAGAATTCTCCGGTTATAAATACGAAGAAATTTTTAAATTACGAGCAAGAAAAAAATGGCTGTATTCCAACGATGAAAAGTTCAACCGTCACGGCTGGCAAATTTCGCTTCACCTTGTTACCAAATTCGCGCTGTCGAATCCAACAACGCGAGCGTGCGAGCGGTGCATTGTTAATGGCCTTTTATTATATACAGCAAAAACTTGAACGGCTTGTGCCAACTGTGCGCGACGCGTTTTTTTACGCAACGCGTTTACGAAGCGGCGCGTCTATACACCCGCGATATTACGTTTGCCGTCCCGGATGGAAATCCATGCCTGAATTTTGCCTAACTCGTTGAGATATTCCTCGTATCATCAAGTTTCGTTTGTAAGAAGAATTTAATAACACTTTTTTTTGCAATGCTGCTTCTTATATCGCACGATGGATGAGTGTAATAAAATTGTTTAAAAAAGATGTCGAGTGCACGCGCGGAACGGTTTGCCGATGGCAAACAACTCGCTCGTAGCCTTGTTTTCCATGTATTGACAGAAGAGTCCTCCCTCTCGCTCTCCCGCTTATCCGAGAAATTTTCAGACGACGATTTAAATGTGTATTTATATCGATACAGCCATGGGCAACGGTATCTCGAGGCAAGCGGGCAAGGCCATTGATGTACCGGCGTAGCCTGCCGTCTCTATATACGTGTGCGCTCGTAATACGTAATGTTATTGTCCCTCGCTGTACATGGAACATTCCATTCGGCGCACCCGCTTCAGGTACGGACAAACTTCAATTTTCCCCATTTTTTTTTTATTCCCTCGGTCCCCACAGGCGAAACGTCGTTTACACAGAGAAAATGTTTTTCATAATACCTTCGGCAAGTTCGGCGTACACTTGCCGCAAGTTTCAACGCGCGCTAGTCCCCCACTTTCCACGAATCGAAAATGCCCTGAGATGGGAAAGCTCTTTTATATTTTTCCATCGGGAAATAGTTTCCTCTTTTTTTGTTGCTGTACTCTTCCGTTTGACAAACTTTGACGTAGGGGGAAAGTAAAAGCGGTTCAGCCGAGGAAGAATGCCCGGTGTTCGTTGCGATTGTATCGGCTCGAGTGCTCGAACGAAAGCGAATGATTGATTGATCCGTGGACCTCCAGAGGCCTGCCGAGAATGCTGAAATTCGATAAAAATTGTATACCAGGCTCTTCATTGTGTTCGGCGTAATTGCAATGGCCACTTTTAATCGACTATTTTTTCGGCCATGGACGAAAGAAAAAAAAAAAGCACGCTCGTGTTTGCTTTCCGCAAGGGTGGAAATACGTCGACCGGTTATTCGTTTCGATGAGGTCAACGACGTTCGGTGAACCGTTCACTCGCACCGATGTTTTACCCAATTTTTTCGATTCGATCCGTCACACGAGTAAAGTCCCGGCAAGTCGCCAGTCCATCGGCAAACTCGCTGCGTCGAGCGACAGAACGACAGGGCTCCCCGGGGGTTCGGTGGCCACCCCTCCCGGCTACAGCCTGACTCGGCAGCCTCGTACACGAGTGAAAGTGGACAAAGGAGAAACACGCTTTTAAGATATTTCCGATGTATCTCCGTATCTCATCCGCCGTGATACCGAACCCAGGAAATGGAATATCGGGACGAAATACACGTCCGACCGACTATCGAAAGTTGAGAATAGATTTGCAGGTACACCCCTGAATGCAGCGCGTGGAGTTAAGAAAAAAAATCGTATCGGTCGAAGCTTCGAAAAACAGCTGTCGCGCGTTCACGTCCGATCGATCAATTTTTACAATGGAGTAATGTTCATGAGTGCGAGATAGGCCGGCGTGCTCGCGCACGGTGAAGGATAAGCGGGGCTCGTGGAACGCGCGCTCGGTGGTTCGGAAGGACCCGCGAGAACATTAATCATCGAATCGGCTCGTGGAAGCCTTGAGCGTTCGTTCGATGTGAAATTATATACTTCGCGGTGTCGGGTATCATCTCCTCGGGTATCGAATAAACGAGTTACCAGAGACTCTCGAGCTGATCGCACTCATGAGGAGTACGCGTCGATGAAGAAGAGACGATTAATGAAGAGAGACAGAGAGAGAGAGAGAGAGAAAGAGAGAATTGCGCGTTCGTGCATATCCCGAAACTGTGCGATTAACGCGTACAGAAATGACTACTCGAAGCATTGAAGTCAAAAGGACGAGGATTAACGACGGCGCGCGGAACATACTCGTTCGGTTGATCGTCGGTACCGGCACATCCGTCTGTTCTTTGACACATAGTGGATCACTCTCCGTCCGTCGAGAGTTGATTCTTCTTTTGTTTCCTTCTTCACGAAGGTCAGTTCGCTGGAAATCCGAGAGCGGGGATAGTTTATCCACGCGTGCCAGGACGGCTCGATTAATAGCCTCGTCTGTCGCAGCTGTACCATGGGCATTCGTGTTACGAGCTCTCGGAAGTTCAGTACCAGACGTACGGCAAAGCGCGCGCGAGACACCGATGCATTTGTTGTCGACTCGCCTCCCACGGGCATCGATCATTACCCGCTGGTGTTCGAAGCGAAGTTGGACCTTTTGGAGACGATGGCCCGGTACTCGCTCATCCTAACAACAACAATAATAATAATAATAGTACCAGAAATTGCTGCGATGTATACGGGTTTTTTGGCGGACGGAAATCCCGGATTACCATGGTCAATGATAATCCAAGATGTCTTTAAACAAAAGCTGATATCGATAGCCGCGATAATATCGGTTACGAGAGCATCGATCGACAACAGAGCGGGGTATTGGGTAACATCGACCGGGGGTGGCAAATACGAAACATTAGACAGGTGGGGCACACGAAGCGCCGTTGAAACTAACGAGCGTTCGATACAGTACGGGGGGTACGGTTCGATACAGTCCATTATTCCATGTACTTACACCCTTGCTGGCTTTTTTTTTTTCCATATCTCCACTTTCTATTCTGATCGAGTTCCAAATTCTCCTCGCTGACCTATCCGCTGTTCCATCTTTTTCCTGTTATTCCCTACCCGCACTTCGCTGAGCTAACCTATCTACTGTGCGTTCACGGACGACTTAGCTATACTATACCGCATTTACCGAGGCCGTAAAAAAACCGTGGAAAACCCGTGCCGGAATAGACGACCCTGTAATTTGCCTGATTCTTTGGTGTACACTCTTCGTATTGAAGTACCTTAACCAAAGCCTCAGAAAATACGGCCTCCCGCTCACGATGCGCCAGCCAGAACACGGCTAAGCGGTTACCCCACCAAGTATCGACTTCTCTCGATGCTGCTTAACTTCGGTGATCGCCCAAGCCCCACTACGATCATCCAACCACCAGCGTCGATTTTCGTTCGATACAGTATTAATGATACAAAATAGTTTGAGTTTGCACACGTTCGTCTGCTGCAGAGGACGATACTCCTGAGAGCGTTCGGTTGCACCGCACGAGGGAGCACCCGAACTGGACACCACACGCACCTTCTCGACTTTATCCCTCGTATGTAGTTACACGTTTCCTACAAACGGGCCACGCTTCATCCCAAGGCCGCTCGATAAATATACGTACCATTATTACGATATGTAATTACTGTCCGCTGGATTTCCAAGTCCGTTATATTTATCAGTCCTGCGATTGAACGAACTTCAGCTTCTCCAATTATTTGGTTTAATTAGGTAGAAATAATTGTATTGATTTGATTCGTTCTCTTTCGGAGTTCCTTTTTTTCCATTTGTCCCTGATAAGGTACCTGACCCATGTAAGGCCCACCTTATTTGTTTTGAAGTAGGTACAACAAAAACTATGAATTTTGAAATAACAGAAAAATGATTATTTAATCATTTATTCAATAATCAACGTAATAACAATAATTTTCGTTCATAAGACAATGTTCAATATTAACTATAAGTGTTTTAAAAAAACCCGCCTTCTGGGCTTTATTCACACCAGTGTTCCTAATAAGGCCATATCCGTTGTAACTTCTTACAAAAAAATAAATAAAAAGAATATATAATCTTCAATTTTACACTTAAGTTTTGATAATAACACGCGTAGTGCTGATAAACCAATATGTATAATTAGAATAAATATTCACTAAGTAATATTGAAAACATTTTTTGTTTTCGAAAGTTTGTTGTGCGTCGAAATTTAAGAAACGCCTACGTTCGATCGCACGTGCTGCCTTCTATCGACTGCAAAATTGTTTGGGTTCGCCACAGCGCGGCGATTACTATGGCAATTGCGGCCATTCAAAATTAAACACTCGACGATGAGAGCTCAATCCGTTTGACTTTGTAGTTTTTGATGTTTAAAACGTGGGCTTTATTACGCACTGGACCTTACATGGATCAGGTACCTTACACGAGACTCGATAAAACAATGGATGATACCGGTAATTTCGAATGAGTTTTTCATTGAGCGTTAACTTTTAATAAAATAATCATTCAAGCCAGATAACAGTCTTCGAGAATATACTGATCTCGTAAATAATGTATCAAACGCGAATGAACGTTCAGTACGCGGAAGAAGCCCGAGTCGTATCTTACATTCTGAGCAGGAAGAACGCATCCGTCCGTCCATCGCGTTGCGCATAACCTTAAAACCTAACCTTCGCCGTTTATTTTACAATCATTCGGTTTTTAAATTCAATGTCGTCATTTTGAATTCATGTTTTTTTTTGTCCCAAGGTGCGATAGTTTCCGTGCAACACAATTACAACAATTATTAAGTTAAATATTGTTCACGGGTTAGTCATTAGGTATTGGTCGAATATTTAGTTTATTTAAAAAAGATTAATCCGTCTGACATCCGAGTGATTATAAAAAAATATATTTATTTAGTCGCTGTACTTTTCGAAAGTAATTGAAATATAAAATCGTCGTTAGTGAAAAAAAAAAAAATTCCTTTTGAACGTTGAAAGCGTTCGTGGAGAATCGCGATGAGGTGTAACGTTATGCTTTCCGGTAACGAGAAATTGCATTCGCTATAGCTGACGTTGAAGAAGAGACCGGCAAAAGTTGGACATTTTACCATCGTTGAGCAATTAGCGTACACTCTCAGTTTGTTTCAACCGCTGGTTGCCATACACTCAAAACCATTTCGTTGATAATTTTGTGGCTCTCATATATAGGAACGAGGGAAAACATTTCGAAACGTCTGCGCGTACGGTACTCGGAGCGACTGGGGATTCTGTTTTTTTTTTTTTTTTTTTACGTTGGGTCCTTAATGGATAAGTATGTCGCCCAACTACGTACACCCGATGTAAATTACGAAATAGGAACGTCGGCGTTCTCCGCGTTCGTCCGTTCTCACCAATTTATTCCACGTCGTTCAACAAAGGATTTTATTCTCCCAGTTATGAAGAAAAAAAGATCGTAAAAAAAAAAAAAACGATGATGATCGGTTAACGACGCGGTATGGAAGAAGGACGGGAAGCGTTTACTTTCTAAAGAGGCAGGAACCTAATTGTGAGTCCAAGGGAAATGAGAAAGAAAGCATCTGGACAGGGAAATCATTTGCATTTACTTAGCCGTAACGCCTATGTAATTACGATGAAAATGTATCCCGTGCACCAGAATAGTTGATTTAGTGACGTTCTTGAAAAAAAAGAGACAACCGAAATCTATCGCGAAAAAGTGAAAGTATCATTGAAATAAATCTTGATAAATCAGGTAATCCTTGTTCGAAATAAAAAAGACCCTGACGTTTTCATCATCGGAACGCAACGAAAACTACCTTGTTTGCATATCCGAAATTGTCCTCGACACGTTTCGAGACTGCCGTCCTGATTTTTTCCCGATATTTCCGACAACTGATTCACCCGAGTACTACTAAAAATCGTGGGTTCCAAACGCCCGAGATAAAAAGGGAAAATATTCAGGAAATCGCTCATTCGTGAAAGTTGATTGATCGATCTGGAATTGGTTGCACCGACTCGACAATAGAGCAAGGAATTGGTATCCACGGGCGGTACCGATAACAGGGACGATTGAATATTCAATCGTAGTTAGACAAAGCGGAAGTCGTCCGACGAGCCGTCACGAATGATTTCGAACAATTGAATCTCTTTATTCGTACGGGAAGTCGAATCGCACACGTACAGCCTTGGTTCGCGCACGCCTCGATTCCCCTATCGATACACCTCTGGAGTGACGGGACCGACGCAAACTCGTTTCTCATTGCCTGTACGCGTACGGACCGTTAAGCGGTCTGATTTTTGTACGCGCACCGCGCAGCTGGCTACTTTTTCCTTCGCGATATATCCGACGATGGCGACACGAAATACGGTCGTTGCGGGGTTTAATCGAGCGTGTGCTCGAGTTATCGAAATAGCGGCCCGAAGTTCGCTCGGTACGCTCCTCTGGCTATCCGATTAATTTTCAAACTGCTATCGCTATCGCGATATCAACGGCTCTTACCGGCGTCGCGTCCATTTCTCAAGTGTCACTTGAGACCACTCCGGGGACCCTAAAGGTTCGGTAATACCCTAGAATTGCTATTAGTGATTTTAGTGCTCGGTCCGTTGCAGCCGAGTGCAATATAGTATCGTGGAACGGGACGGAGAATTCGAATACTCGCCAGTATTTTCTCGTTATACCGTACCATCAACTGGAATATCCGATCGTTATCGATAGGCTGAGTTTTCGATAAAATGATAACCTTTGTCTTCCCGGAATCCTTCGTTTGGCTACAATCGTGATCCGATCAGGATCGAACGAGTTTTGTTCTTTTTTCAATTTTACGAATCATTTGATCAATACGTATATCGATTGATCAATCGCAGCGACAAACTTTCATTAAAACGTGTACTGATCAGTACTGAAAGCCCGGTAAATGTCGCGAATGGAAGATGTAAACGAAAATACAGTTTCGTTTGGAATAAAAGTCGCTCGCATGTCTCCCCAGTCGTTTCAACAAACCTCTCTTATGTACAGACTCGCAATAGCCGTTTTCGGGAAGTTTTGATGAAATTAACGGGAGGATTCCCAAACTGGCGCGGCAAGGGCCCAATTTAAAGCGGAGCTCGCGAACGATCGACGCCTTCGTAAAATTATTATCTCCGTTTCAATACGAAACTCGATGCTTCGAATTAAATTATTCGCTAAGGCAGGTACGGAGAACGTGCTTTGCCGACGTGTCTGTGGCGCGATTCAACGGGATCGTACATTTCGCAAACGGGTGTACCGAACAACCGGCTACAACGTCGTTAAACTTATTCTCAATTTTCAATTTAGTGAAAGGCCAACGTTTATGCATCAAATAACGTTGCTCTGTCATCTAAAACTGAAATCCGCGAGTACGCAGTTTTGTCGCTTCACCGTTTAAAACAAAAACGCCATCTTCATCGAATTATCGTAATTGTTCGTGTGCAACCGTACTTTCCGTCGTGCCGGTTTGTCCTCGACTTTCTATATTGCGAGTGGGAAAGCGCAACCATTATTCGTAATCGGGAGCGAGCAGGGGACACTTTTCATTCGTGCAAAAGTAATAAACACATTCGCTTCTCAAATGTCACTGAAAGAACATTGGTGGTGTTTCGATTTTGTTTAAACGTTTTTCAATGATTTATTGGGTACGTATGTTTTTTAAATGCTGTATTTCCATTGCGCCGGAAACGAAAATTTTGTTCAACGAAACAACAGAAGAGTAGACAACTACTGTGCATACCGACTTCGGAAGATTCCTTTCGAAAAACCCTTGTAATGACTCTGCATGGCTAAAACCGCTGTGGAATACGTTTTTTTTTTCTTCAATATTTACACCGTTTCGAGGATTTATCTGTCGGAAAGTTTTCAGTCGATTATGGATTTCACAGAGCTTTTATCGAAAGCTGGGTATGAAGGTCGATTACGGTAAACAAGTAGTGCGTACGCGTTCGACGATTTGTAATATCCTGTCCGAAATTTTGACAGGACGTACCGCATAAAAATACACGCCTGCAAAGGCTCATTTGAGGCTTTCCTTATCAGGGCAGCTTGGAATAAGCCATTGAACGTCCTTCTCTTGGCAAATCCTGTTGGACTTCCCGCAATACGACCCTATATGAGTATCATAGGAATTAACCGGTACAAATAGTTTCTGACTGACGACTGGTATTTTAATTACCAAATTTGAGTGCTCGGTAAAAGATAAAAACAAACTAATTTACGCTGAATACTTTAAATAAGAAAAATCATATCTTCCATTAACGAGCCGGTTGAAAAAACTGATCTTTCCCGTCTTCCCACAGGGATGATCGGGTCCGCTCGATGAACGTATATTTTTTTGAAACGTACCCTCTGCGAGGTGAATTTTTAAGTTTTCACACTTGGTTCGAGATAGTACGAAACTCGCACGTGTACGAGGCTTCCGTGTTTTCGCGCAGCGTCGTACATAACGCCGAGCCCACTCGTAATCACTCGTGGAAAATAACTCTCCGCACGGCGCGCGGGCTCCCAGTAATTACTCGAGCTGTACTTGGGAGATATGTCTTTACGAGATGCGCTGCCAATTTGTCATGCGGAGGCCACCCACACGTACACTCTTCTACGCACACGTATTTTCTCGAGTTTCGACGTTGGTACGATGTTTTATGCTCGAGCGAACATACACAATATCGGCCCACAGACACACATAATCCGGAGTATCCGACTCTAGCTTCTCACTCCACCCCTTTACAATTTTCTTCTCGAGTGCTTACGGAATACACGTGCGGATACAGTTTTTTTTATATATACGTGTGTCAGCCTGCGTGTGTATGTGTGCGCGCGTGCGCGCATGCGTGTATACGTAGTCGAGGCTGAATGGTAATTAGACGGTTTTTGTCTCGGTCCAAAGCTGGGAATAATATACATATAAAGCGGGGAACGGATACGCTAAAAAGGATCTCGCTCCTGCGCTCTTTTCAGCCTTTATATCCCCCATTCCTCATTATCCGTTTCCCCACCTCGCTCAAACCCCGCAAACAAAAATATGCGAAGAACACCCTTCGGTATTCTCATCCGTTATTCCATTTTTTTTCGAACTCATCCCACCGTGGAATCCCTAGCCGTTTTTTTTTGCTTTATCTTGTTTTTTTTCTTGATTCGGACGACGAGAAAGTTCGCGAGTTCGAAGTTATAACACGGTTGTTGAGACGTCGTTATTGAATAGACGCGAGAGAGGACGAAACACCCGTGGATCCCGCAGAAAACTAATCGGCACGTGTATTCAGTTGAAAATAATAGAGTTTCCGGGATAACTAGCCTGGGGAATTTCCACTGACCCCCGCCTACCGCAAAATAATTGAATAATGCCCGAATGAAATTATGGACTAACTGCTCCCTCGAACTTTGCAGTTCAAACTTCCATTTGCTCGGAAAGGAAATGGAGAGTACAGCTACATTTATCGCGAACTAGGGCTACCGACTCTATTCCGCGTGTTACAGCATAAACGGTGACTCGTTGCGACAAGTGCAAATAAATAACAAACGAGCGATGAACACGCGAGTACACGACACGTCGGTGGATTCCCTCGTCCGCGCTGTTCAGCCTCTTCCAATTAGTATACTTTTCTTTAATGAGATGTTTTTTCAGCATTCCATACCAGAGACGTGGAATAATTCATGTCGGCTATTACGTATCTTCAATTTGAACGAAATCGCTACTGGTACCGTTCAGGGGTTGGATTACCGTGACGGTTCTACAAAAATGTCCCTTCGATTATTACGATTTTTTGCTTCGGCCTCTTTTCGTTTGCGGCGCACTTTTGTGTACTTTCAACTTTCCCAATTTCACTTGTTTCAATCATCAAGGCCCCCCCATCGGGTAGACCTTCACGAAACTATGGACCGGCACCTCTCATTGTAGCTTTCCAATTCGTTCGCTCGGTGTCGCGTTCGGTAATAATAGCTTCGGCGGAAAAAGAAAATGTGAAATCCAGAGACGTAGAAAATCTCCAGCTCGAGGCGAAAGATCCTCTTTCATTGGACGTCTATTTGTAACTAGTACTAACGCAAGCGCATTAAAGTTCGCGCTACGACCCGAGGAAAATCCTCGTTGTCGAAAGTACAGCGTCTATCGAGAATCAACTGCATTAAAGAATGGCGGAGTAGGGGCAAGGGGGTGTTCGAAGGTAGTCGCAGGAAATGAAAGGGCCGTTCTTACGGAGACAAGGATGAGGAAGCGTAGACATCTACAGCGAGTGCGTAAACCAGCTGGAAATTAACGGCGAGCGGAAGAACATTATTGGAGGCTAGTTGAAAGATGGCGTTGGGTTCGCTTAAAGAGAAAAGTTAGAGAATCAACATAGCTCCTATTATTGGATTATAGATCGCAGTTCCGGGTAACCGTTGTCACGTGGAAGTCGTTGCCGCGCGAAAGCACGAGCCCGTGTGTACCAAGTATTCGAGTAGTAAAATCCGCGTCGTAGTTGGCCGTTGGAATTGGTACTTGAAGAAGCGTTTAGCGGTCGAAGGGAAGCTCGGAAGGGCGGCAAAGAGGGGGGGGGGGAGGAGTAGAACGCGAAGGGTTGGGGTCGCATTGATTTTGTCTAGACAGGGTGGAGACTAGCCCCAACGTATCGTCCTTTCGTTCGCTCTCGGCTGACAGCGTGGGTAAAGAGGGCGCTGTCTACGCGGCCGCGCGCGCACACGTACACACGTGAATTAGCACACGCACACGAACCGTACAGGCGCTACCTCCCGTGCCGTTTTCGTCCTGCGATGCCGGTGTTGCCGCGTACACCTGGAAACAGTTAGCCCACTTGTTTCTGCGCCCCTATGGGTAGGCGGCATTCTCAACGTCTCGCTCTTCGATTAGTATTCGAGTATCCGCGATTTAGTGGTGCCGGTGGTGTTGGTGGTGGTGATGGCGGTGACGTTCTCTCGGCGGTCGTAAACTCGGATCTACCGTTGGCAGCCATAATTTGACGAGCAGTGACACGATACGGGGTACCGTTTCGTGATCGACGCCCGAGCAATGATCATTGGATGGGAAGAGGGCGGATGAAACTTGGAGAGATTAATTGTAATGATGGATTCGGGAATGGGCCCACGCAAGGAGAGACGCCAGAGTGAGCCGTCGCTCCGGTTGGGCGTTCGGCATGCCCGGTCTCGCCATAGCCTTGAATAGTACTTCTCCGTTCGGAGAGTTCAGTGTCACCACGCGGGGGAGGTTAGTTCAGTGACCAGCCTTGCGACCCGCTTCAACCACGTTTTACACGCCTACCAGTTACGTAAGCTTTTCAAGGCGCATGCACGCTTTTTTTTTTCTTATCGCTTGTTGTATCTTTCGCGACGTGGTTTATATCGGAGCATGGAGGATCCCGAGTACGGGCCGATTTGAGGGACTCGAGATTTTGAGCCTACAGTCCTCGGGGGTACGCCCTTTGTCTTCGGTTCGTTGACGCTCCGTTTATTGACGCTTCGTACATTTCGTTCGTTATCGCGAGTTCGTTTGTAAACAAATAGACTGAGCCAATCTCTCCTAAGGGTATCGCTGGAGGGTTTATTCAGGTTTTTTGCCTGGAGAAGTTTATTGATTTTTGTACGTTGCTATTGAGACTGGGCTGATTGGGATATACACTTTTGGGACTCGAGTCGAATTTTGGATTATGGTTCTACGATCGAGATCGCTTGGTTCCTTCAATTAAACGTGTATGGGACGTGTCGATTTATGGTTATTTAGGATTTTTAACGAAACAAGTCTGATCGAACGTTGGTTCTGTACGGTGAAGACGCTCTTCCCTCGGAAGGGTTCAACCTAAAAAAGCTTTTTTTTTTTTATACGAACCAAAGTGAACGTTCGGTACTTCACTAGCTTATCTCATCACTCGCGCCTTCGGTGTAACTCGGCCTCTTCGTCAGAGTTAAACAAGGGTGGATCTTTTTTTTTTTTTTGTAGAATTAGTCGTTTCAGTGTGCATAATACTTAGCTTTGTGGAGGCTATTGTGCTCGGTGGAACGCGATACCAGGGCATTACATCTACAACAGTAGCTCGATGTAAAAGCACCAGTGGTTGCCGCAGGCATGAAATAATGATCTCATTAGCCCTTTCGCCTGGTTGTATCAGGGATTCGGTTACAGTACAGTCGTTCTTTCCTTTTGATCGTATTCCTATGCCTCCGAGGATTTTCCTTTCCACAGGCTCACCCCATTGTCTTTGTCAAAGTCCCGCCCTCCGGCACTTTCCCCGATTGTGATTATCGATAACTCTGCTTATCCATTCGATCGTCTCTCACCTCCTCTCCTGGCTGAGACTCATCCCTGCCATCATAATGAACATCGACCAACCGGCCTCGTTACTCTTTGAACGAAATATGAAATTACCTACTTTTTCTCTCGTGGATATTTTCAACGACGAGCAATGAAGTTTATTTATCCCTGGTTGACACTAAGACATAATCGGAAAATTCGAGGAGACAATACGTATCATCGAGGAGAATTGTGGGATAGGAAAAATGATATTTCATGGCAGATTGCGAGTTCTTTACCGAAAGTTTCCGTCGATATATCGTTCGGCTAACCACACGGTTTAGAAACCATTTGTCAGGGCTGATGGATTGTAGATTTGACGGTGAGCTTCGAAGACTCCGGAACATAGATTTTACGATGCCAGTTGGGCGGTCGATGCGTTGAGGTACGAAACGTTTGGTGATGGTGCATGTGTGTTGAGATAGACATCGGATGATACGTCCATGTTCTAACGGTCTTACCACCCGTTCGACTACGAACATGGATGTGTCTTGTTTTCTTTACACTTGAAGGAAGATCCTTCCTGATAACTCTCGACAAGTCTTATCGTCCGATTCGCGGGATTTTTATTTTTAATCGACTCATCAGTTATAATTTAATTCGGGAATGATATTGAAAAAATGCTTTTTATCTGCGATGCAATTTTAATTAGCTGTGATATAAATTAATAGGAAAAAAAAACAACGAATTTCGTTACAGTTTCCAAAAAGCTACTGAGTGTTTTGTTTCAACCGCACGGATATTATTTCGTACGAATACGTTATCATCCACGAGAGCCACTTTTCTCGTTGGATATTCTGTTTCGTATAACTGACAATCCAGGAATATTGGACCGAACCATTTGGTGAAATTCCTGATATTGCACTTATCATTCTATCAATGTTGTTTAATGTGCAGTTCGTTAGCGCGAATTCAATACGAAGTTAAATACAATTTCAAAGATTCGTTACATTTTTTTGTTTATTCGGCGAAACGAGCAATTGAAAATATGGGTTTGTACGCGCAGATTATTCGCGAGCGGTTATTGCCCAAACTCTCGATTGGTGCGACGATTTTGTGCGTTCTGATTATTGGTAAAACGAACATGAAATAATTACTTCCGTTCGCGACGCATATTCATGAGGGAATTATTTCGTCCGGGGAACTAGAATATTGCTACCGTAACGTGTGGAATACCGCTTACAATGATGTATCGCGGCAAATGATTCTGCAATAATCATTTGTATTTTTAAGGCATTTTGGAACTGTGAAATCTGTCATTGTTTTGACTCGAACCGCGTATATCTTGGGCTGTTTCAGGTGCTCCATCGTCACCGATAATGCCGGGGGGTGTACCGGGAACACCGTCCTCCAAAGCCAAGGTAAATCCACTCGTAAATCAACTATTAATCTACGGTTCAAATATCTCTTTGACCTGGTTACGAAATTCGTAAACAAAATTCCGAGAACTATCATTGACGAAAGCGTAATTTGTTCCATCGAATAAATCGCGAATTCATCAATCATCGTATTTTGGGCGTGCGTGTTTCAGGAGAAAATGATGTTGAGAACGAAAGTGGTCGTGGCACTTTATCCGTTCCGAGCGATCGAAGGTGGAGACCTCTCACTCGAAAAGGTAAATGGAAAACTATTTATTACGTTTCTAGACATATATATTTCGTTCATATTTTTTTATTTCCGATGAAGGCTTTATTCGTACATCGTCGAATTTCATTTCCGAAGTAGGGTCTCTTCATTCGATACCCCCGAATTCCTATTTGTTAGAGCTTTGTTAATTAGTTTGCGCCATCGTCCGTGAATCGATACCATTCCTCGTGGTCGTTGCAGGAATTCGTGATCGTTACCTCAACGACTCTCTTTTTCGCGATGTGAGGTCACTCTTGCGGCGAGTCAACCTTGCATTAAATCCATTTCGATATTTATCGATTTTCTTCTATTATTAGACCATTATCAGTGTCAACGGGTCGGACGTTTCTCTCGCTCGTGTGCTCTATCGTGCCTAACTTGGTACGGGGAGCTGTTGCATCCACCGTTCTCGTTACTCTTCCGCTTCTTCGTTCACTTCGCCCTGTCCTGCAACATCGAACGTTGCGTCCTTGAAATCCTACGAAAATTGTTTTTTTTTTTTCAATTTCCTCTGATGAAAACATGACTTTAAGCGATTGTGAAAATGCAAAGAGGAAATAAGGAAAAATGAAGACATGTTTCAAAATCGTATTTATCGGCAAATTAAATCCTCTCGCAATATTTTTGACACTTGGAGATCCTCCATAAATAAATAAATAAATGGAAAAAATATGGATAAAATTTCTATACATCCGGATTATTTCGATAGATCCCTTCGATATAATCCGGACCTATGAAAATTTTATTTGAAAAACGTTACTGCTACAAAAATTCAACATCCCTGATTCTCTCTTTATCTCTCCTCTCACGGAGCGTACATCAAATTTCGTTGGAAATTTTTAAAAGCGATAATCTTTATTCGACTTTGTAACCGAAGTGGGTCAAACGGACTCGCGTTTCGAGTTCTCTGTGGACTCGTGTGTTGAATACCGGGCGTACCATGGTACAGCGAAAAACGCGTTACCATTTGTGCTGAAATAGGGCGACCAGAGGGTTGGTTGAGGAACAAGCTTCATAGAACGCCGGAAAGATGTGAGGACGATTCGCTCAAACCGCAGCTTTTTTTTTTCTTATAAGTGTCGATGATACGAGATCTTGCATATTCAGGAGTACGTATCAATTCATGCACCGTGTACGAAATCTATGAATTTTTTACTCTCCGATGGGAAATGTTGAGAGAGAGAGAAAGAGAGACGCAGAGGAAGGGTGACAGTGTAAAAGAACCGGAAATGCATCGTGCGCCACATAAATAAACGATGTCGATTTCCAATACACGATGTACATACGGGAGATGACAAACTTTATATTCCGACGATACCCCGGGACGAGCTCAAATACATTTCTATCATATGAATCCCGTAAAGTTTCGTGCAAGTTTCATGCCTTCTCTCGCCCCTTCGCAGTGAGGGAAAGATGAAAAACGGATAATCGGATGATCCAAGGAAAAGTGAAGCGAATTCTACGTATCGAAAGTACCAACCTCGCTGTGTCAAAGTTACCATCTTTGGAACGTTGTGTAAATTCGTTTTCTTCGAGCACCCGAATTTTTTGTTCAGCTTGTGATAAAACCGACGGACATTTTTTTTTCGAATCGTTATTAGAGACGATTAAATTATTTTTCGAAAATGGATACGTTTTTCTCCCTTGGGTTGTAAATGTACTTTTACATTTTTCGTTAATTTCCGTCTTCAGCATCGCGCCACCAAATTCGACGAATTTTCGAAAAGTTCGAAGTAAGTTTCAGCGCCCTTTCGTATTTACGTAATTTGTTTCGTCGTTCCAAATCTGACGCGGAAAAGCTCGCTTTCGGGAAGAAATCTCCGCGCAATTAAAAGGAAAATCCGAAGCTGAGCTGCTTCTTGTGAGATTCAGTTAAACATGAACTAATCGAAAAGGTACAGCTTTAGTTTTATCAACAGGCTATCGGCGTACGAATGGAGCGGCAGCGAAACTTTGTCGAATACTCGAGATATTTAGGTCACAGATTTGGTAATACGTACAAGTGTAATCGATACCATTCGTTCACTCGAAACTCTAGTTAATTTGTTTCTATTCTTCTCCGGTGAACCCTGTCAATACGGAAGCCTAATTTTTTCGATCTTCGTCACTTCCGGGTACGTAGAACGTTCCTGTTCTCGTAAATTCTCGGTTTAAAAAAATTGAGCCGTTTACGAACGCGCCATTTGTTGAGTATTTGTCAGCGATATCGGAAATATAAATTTTATCGGTAAAATAAAAACGGGAAAACGTTCGATCAGTCATATCGGATATTTAGGATAAATCGTTGTTCGTTGAAAAGCCAGATCTTGGGATTTTCTCTGTTTCAACGCACACGAAAATATTTCAAACTAAAATGCATTTTCTATGGTCATCAACGTTGAAAACATAATTGAAATCTAAATTCTCAAGTTTATTCAAAGTTAGAAACGGTCAAACGAATAAACAAAGTTTATTCGTTTTGACCAATTCGAAAATCCGCGAGTCGTTGTTTCCTAACGCTCGTCGATGTCGACTTCGGTGAAACCGACGGTTCGTTTTTGAGTATTTTTGGCCAAAGGTCCCAGAGCTTCCGTGTCGCGATAATTGGAACGCTGCAAATCGATTGGCAATCGTAGGTATCCGTATCCATAGAACGGGTCGCATACCTAATTCATGGGGGTCGCCTTTTAATCGAAGAGAAAGAATAGTAGGATGCACGCCTGGATGACTCGTAAGCCTGCTACTTCGGGATCGAAAAAACCAGACGTTACTGTACTGGGTGCGAAACTTCGCGCTGATCAAAAGTGCTCCAGATATTCAACTGTTTTCAACGTTTTGTAAAATGATCCATCGACGTTTCGTGAAAAATACAAGAATGTCGTTTTTTTTTTCGGAAGAGCCTTTGTTCTTTATTCGCAGCGTGAATCCATGTCCGAATTAGAAAGACAGCTGAAGATTTTTTATTCATCGCGATGACGCTGCCTCCGCAAAAGCACCTGAGAAGAGACAGATCAAAGTACGAGACTTCGAGCCGTTCAATAAAGACACGAGAACGAGCGTTTGCAAAAGCGTGATATTTGAAGGTGTTAAATTTAACGAGTTTTGCAGCCTTGATGCGAATACTCCGATCAATCCAGCCATAAATATCAGCCAAAGCGTTAAAATTGATCATCGGGTTGGAGTCGTGACGCTTCGTTATGATTTATCGTATTCTCTGTTTTCTATCCACACGTGACTACTGTACAAGTCAGCTGTTCCTCGTGTCAGCGCGAACCGTTCGGTACACCAACAGTGCTACCCGTAATAACATGTAAATGCAATCCTTTGCTAAATCGTTGATGCAACATGACTCTCCAGCTTCTCGATTCCGAGCGGAATGTCGTTTCGCAACGTTTATTATTCTATCGTTGTTGAAACGTGGAACATTCCGATACGTAATTAATATACGATTCGCCTATCCCGTATATTCGTGGATCTTTACGAATCGAACTTGCGTTTTCGATGTCTTTGCGTATCAAATAAAAATACTAGATAGAACCCACTCGGTACTTTTTACGAAATATCGTTTAATTGAAAATGGGATCAACGAGCGAGAGATCCGAGAACAGTGTTCCCCCCCCCCCCCCCCAATTTTACAAACGTATTAAAACAGATTCTACGGTTTTCTCAACCATGATAGCTTTCACGATCGGAAAGTTTTGGAAGCGCTGTTGGTCTTGTTCGCGATTCGAGGCTGACATTTCCCAGAAGTTTGGGATTCTCAGTTGAGCTCGGTCGTTCAAGAGGCCACAATACGAGTACATCGTACTGCAGCAAACTGCAAAGATACTGTCCGATGCAGTAATCGTTATCCGAAAAGTTCCGCTCTCGAGATATTATAACAGATATATATTCGAAAGTCTCATCCCCGGAGGGTTGTATTCTCATTCATTTCGGTCCGTCCGCTGTGAGGACATCGCCCCAGAGATTTCCTTCCTGAGCTTCCGCTTGACGAACAGCGCGAGATAAAATCTGTTGATGTACCATCGGTGGAACGTCAATGTCTGGATATTACAAGTTCGCCTGTGAATGATGATAATGAAAACGTTGCATATTGATGAGTGACGCAAATGAGATACGACATTTGATGCGGGATTTCAGGGTGCCGAGTACGAGGTGTTGGACGACTCGCAGGAGCACTGGTGGAAAGTGAAAGACGAGCATGGGTAAGTCGCATCTGTCGTTGCGTTTGATATGTACTATAATTGCGATACATACCCCACGATCTTTCGTATTCGCATTCTGGACTAGACACGAACCGATAAATAGTTCATTTACATATAGCCAATGCGATTCCCGGTTTACATTCCTGTGTACATAGGATGAATCGTTTCGTCGTTTGATCTTCGTTAATTAACCGCTAATCACACTCATATCGCGTAACACGTGTGTTCTATTGGCTCTATTCGTACAGAGCTTGATATTCGCGAGCCTCGGATGCCTCGAGACTTTGTACGTTATCTTCTTTATAGTTTATCTCGCTGCACTGCTCATAATACGCCATACATGTACGAGTCAACAAAATACGCATGGCCCGGATGTCTTCCATCGATCGAGTTTCAGTTTTCACTCGATATCATTTTTTTTCCTATTTTTCACTCGAAATCATTCTTTTTTTCCTATTTCCTATTTATAATGTTTCCTTCGCAGATTCGAGCCACTCTAGTCGCGTTAACATTTTTCGGATAATCAACGTGAGAAGAAGAAAAATAATGTTTTCTTATCGCGATGATACAATTTTATTAAAGTATTACCAAAGCGAGCAAACGAAAAAAAATAATAATAATAATTCGTATTCGTATAGTTATTTATTTATGACTTTTATATTTATTGTATTTATTACAAGTCCATTATTATTCATTGAAGAAATGTTACATCTCTACATTAGTACAGATGTAACATTTCTTCATTGTAATTTATTTAGTATAACACTGTAATTAATACGATAAATGAATACTATTCAACGAAATAATTCTCGTAATGATTTTGGAGAGGGAAATTCGCGGAACAAACGTTGAGAAATGAAGAATCGTTTAAGTTGGAACGGGACGACGCAACGAAACGTACATAGCAGTAGCGTAAAAGTCGCAACCGAACGTGAATAATTAAACTGTATTCGACTTGCGATCGATCGAGGACTCAACGACAACGCTCCCGTTGATGCATCCCCTGGGCGTTTTTAATCACCCGCTCATCCGTGCGCGCACTCTCGTTAATGGTCGAAAAAATATATTCTCTAACACTGTTGAATTCATACTTTCAATATTCCGTATAAAATTCTTTCCTATAAAAACATTCGTAAACTCATATACGAGTATGGGCTACGCGTGTCCGTTTCTCTCGTGATTTTGTTCATTTATTTTTCAATGTTTCGTCGCGGTGTTCCCAGAACCTTAGTAAACAGTAAATCCCTTTCATCTTGCACTTGTTTCCTCTTATCGTTCACTTGTCACTTTGCAGTCTGCACCGGATTGTAGCCGGATCAGTTATAAACCAAAATAATAAATTCCGACCTATATACGGACGCTGTTCCTCTTGATATATCTATATATATGTATATATATATATATATATACTCATAGGTAAATCGACCATGTACTTCCAGATCCGTTGGATATATTCCAAGCAACTACGTGAAGGAGAAAGAGCTTTTGGGTCTTCAGAAATACGAGTACGTATAGCATTTAATTTGACCACAGTACTGTATCCAAATTCTTGATGCTTTATCCCTCTACTTGGATAAACTGTATAGATATGCGGGCCGTCTTAGCTGACGACGGTCCTGGATCGAAAGCTCTCTGATTTTTCCACTTTGAAGTACCGCTCCCATAATTACTTCCCTGCATTTTATTTCTCTCACAACTTTCTCGTTTTTACGATTGTTATTATTTTTAATCTCGAAGCGTAAGAATTTTTTATTTTGCTGTACGGAGATTACATTTTTTAATGTAAACTTTGGGAAATTCATTTGAATTCCGTACATTCGATGTGAAGGTACATTTTTATCTGTATATGTATTATATATATTTCTGTTAATTTTATTTTTTTTTAATTTAATTATAATATTACATTTATCGCAATGAGTTTTATATTTAATAGTATCAAAATGAGTAATTATATTTGTTTGTCATTATCGTTGGCACTACTGATACGCTAACACGAATTTCTTGTAGATCGTCATTACTACAACAGTCTCGTTATCCCGGTGTAATGATTAACGTGTTTATGATATTTGCTTCATCGTGTCCCCGGGCATAAGAAAATTGCTATCGATTAATCAATCCCTCCCGCTTAAACTCCCGCTCTCTATTCGCTGCACCGAAATTGTTGGTCCGCATTAATCACAGGAAATACCGAGCATTGGTGGCTAGGTCGGTTACGGATCGTCACATTTGCGCGACCGCTCCCATCAGCAGAATTCATTCGATTTCCTGCCCGGTTATCGTCTCGTAATAACCCTGCGGTTCCGTGTTTCATGTTTCTATATATCCGGCTCTGCATCGACGGATTATATCGTTCAAGTGATTTCAAAATAGCTCGTCCTTCTCGAAGGACTCAAAGATCAAAAGGTTGTTCGAGGACACTTTTTTTTTGTTAATATATATGTGTAAACGAGATTGAAAACGTGTTTATCTTGATTGGAAAATAGTCAAGGCTTTCCGTTTCCTCGTTGGCCTAGGACTATCCATTTTTTTTTTTTTTCATTTCTTGCTATCTCCCTTCCGCGGTCACCCATCAACGAACTGATCAACGCCAGTGCTGCTTCACCGGAAGATCGTCGCTCCGTCGTTTTTTTGGTTGTTGTTTTTCATCGTCCGGTTGTTTCCAGATGGTACGTCGGTGATATGTCCCGACAAAGGGCCGAGTCTCTGCTGAAACAGGAGGACAAAGAGGGTTGCTTCGTTGTTCGTAATTCATCCACAAAAGGGTTGTACACCCTTTCTCTCTACACTAAAGTGTGAGTAAAACTAGACAACGATCCAGAGTGATGCCCCGCGCAACCTCTCTTTCAACCTCCCTACCGACGCTCAAATTTTTATTCTTTTTTTCATCTTTTTCGCATCGCAGCCCGCACCCCCACGTCAAGCATTATCACATCAAACAGAACGCGCGCGGCGAGTTTTACCTCTCGGAAAAACATTGCTGTGGCTCTATTCCGGATCTCGTGAATTATCACAGGCACAATAGCGGAGGTCTCGCCAGTAGACTGAAAACGAGCCCTTGCGATCGTCCCGTACCACCGACAGCTGGCCTCAGTCACGGTCAGTGCGACAAAAGAACAAAATACCTTCGTACGCGCTTTGGTACTCCGCGAAAATACGATGTCTAAAAGAAACGGAGTCTCCGGGTTACGGATGCCAGAATTTATCGATGATTCGATTTTACCAACTGTCGCTGTCAACAATTATTAATTTGAGCAATTATTAATTTTAGCAATTATTGATTTGAGAAATTATTAATCTTAGCAATTATTAATTTTAGCAATCATTAATTTTGGCAATTATTAATTTTGGCAATTATTAATTTTAGCAGTTATTAATTTTAGCAATTATTAATTTTAGCAATTATTGATTTGAGAAATTGTTAATTTTAGCAATTATTAATTTTAGCAATTATTAATTTTAGCAATTATTAATTTTAGCAATTATTAATTTTAGTAATTATTAATTTTAGCAATCATTAATTTTAGCAATTATTAATTTTAGCAATCATTAATTTTAGCAATTTTCCTACTCTCGTAATGTTGCGTGGCATTTTCAAAGAAACGCCATCTCGTCTCGAGGGACATCGAATAACCGAATGTTATTTAAGAAAAGGAGAAGGCCATTTTTTTTCAAGTACTACATTGTCTGGTTTATTCTTTCCTCTCCAAGACTGCTCCGGAAAATATATATATATAAAATGTCCAATATTCGAATTGGATCGATTAGACAGTGGAATAATTTATAGGGTCTCGCACGTATACTCCGATCTTAAGTTTGTGACATCGCTTTAATTATAATTGAACATCACGCAGACAAATGGGAGATAGATCCGGCGGAACTCCATCTCCTGGAGGAACTCGGATCCGGTCAGTTCGGCGTCGTTCGAAGAGGCAAATGGAGAGGTTCGATCGACGTCGCAGTCAAAATGATGAAGGAAGGAACAATGTCCGAGGATGATTTTATCGAAGAAGCTAAAGTCATGACGTGAGTGAAGCAGCACTGGAGATTAGCGTACGAGCGTTTGAGACGGAGGCTATATTTGTTTGGGTTTGTTTGGGTTGTGCATCCTCATTTCGCACAGGACATTCAAAATACCAACGAAGCCTCTATAACAACTGTTTTGTTTTCAAATCGCCATTAAGTCTTAACGACAAATATTGACGTTCAACCTAAATGACATTGCTCGAAAAATTCGAAATAATTTACGACAGTAGCCTTTCGACTTACGCGCAGGTATTTGTGCCATCATTTTGAAACGACAAACTTTGTTCGCTCCATCAGAAAACTGCAGCACCAAAATCTAGTCCAACTGTACGGAGTTTGCAGTAAAGACCGACCGATATACATAGTCACGGAATACATGAGACACGGATCACTGCTGAATTATCTGCGTCGACACGAAGCTTCATTGGGGGCGAACGTCGGTCTCCTCTTGGATATGTGCATACAGGTGAAGAACACTCCTCTACCTATCATTCAAAAAAGTACAATAATGGCCTCCTATCCCTTTTTTTTCGTTGATTGTTCTTTATTCACTTCTGGCGTCCCTTAGAGAGCATTAATCGTCCCTTTTCCCTTGCTAAGGATTTATCACATCACTGTTTCCACTTTATGAAGGTTTCCCACAAAAATGACCGTCACTCCTTCCCCAATGGATCGCTCAGTCTCGCGACACGAGAAGAATATTGATTTTTGTTTCTTCAGTGTCGTAAAAGTGAATGCAAAATCTCATGGCTTTTATGCCCGACGAACGATTGACTCAAATTCGACATTTCTTTTTTTATCAAGGTGTGCAAAGGTATGGCGTATCTCGAGAGGCACAATTACATTCACAGGGATCTCGCGGCCCGCAATTGTCTAGTGGGATCGGAGAATGTAGTCAAAGTAGCGGATTTCGGCCTAGCTAGGTAAACAAATTTCAATAATCTAGTCTTTAAAATAATGAGGAACGAAAAGCGCGGTGCAGAAGCTTCATTTTGGAGAAAAAAGGACAATGCTGATTGCATTATGAAAATTGTTGATGGAAGAACTATCCAGTGCCAAAAATAACCGGGAGTTATGGAATATTCGATTGAAAAATGGCTAAAAGTCTGATTGAAATTCCCCTCGAGACGCCATTGCTACTCCTGCAAGGACAGCTAATTCGGCACCGCATTGCGCGTATAATCTTTTTATCACGTATTAAAAACAAAATAGTTCGATATAATTATTAATCTATTAATAAAACATATCCAAGTATGCCGCAGAAGAAAGTGTCTTTCACGAAAAAACTCCCCGGATTGGCAGTGCAGCTGGCTTGTATTTTGTTTCGCTCTGAGCCTCGTTTATTTGTCGCATGAGCAATCAAAACGCATTGTTTCTTCGTACACCGGTCGAAAAATTTTCGAACGCCACGCGAATTCCACGAACCGCTGAATTTCCATTTATAAAATATACGTATCTTCGCAAGATTCGGTCTTTATTTAATTGCTGGCATGGGAATGTGGTTGATAAAAATGCGTGTTATAGGTACGTCCTGGACGATCAGTACACAAGCAGCGGAGGGACAAAATTTCCTATAAAGTGGGCACCGCCCGAGGTACTGAATTACACGCGATTCAGCTCAAAGTCCGACGTTTGGGCGTACGGTGTGCTCATGTGGGAGGTTTTTACTTGCGGAAAAATGCCGTACGGTCGTCTAAAGAATACCGAGGTCGTTGAGCGAGTTCAGCGAGGGATAATACTGGAGAGACCGAAGGCTTGTTTCAAGGAGGTTTACGAGGTTCGTGAACGTCAGTCAGATCGGAACTTTTTCCAATTAATGAAGCGTCGAATTATAATTAAAAATTATATTTGAAATTAGGTGATGAAAAAGTGTTGGGCGCACAGTCCTGAGGTACGACCATCCTTCCGCGTTCTGAAGGAACAGCTCATCAACGTTTCCCAGGGTTTGCTCAATGATTGACTCAACCTTCTGCGGTGTTTGCGGCTATCTTCACCGAACGGTCGTTCGATACTAGCCCCGAAGTCACCATCCCTCGACCGTTCACCCTCGATCGTGCCCTCGCTAAGCTCATCGTACAACTCCGCAACGCTACCTGCATCGCACAAAATTCGGGGTCCCGCCTCACTGCCAACCTCGGTTGATTTTCTCCACCTGTCGTCTTCCGCTTCGTGCAAGAAGAGAGAAGGTTCCTCGTCACCGAGTACACCGGGTCATCTGCCTAGTCAACCATCGTCGAGCTCGTCAAACGTTTGCGAGATCTGCAGTTCGTACGGTCATCCGTGGGTTGAGATCTGCAACGCTATACGAGCGACCAAGGGGAAATAATGTATGTTCGATAAATCGAGCGGAAAGTCACTCGGCGACTCCGTCATCGATCCTCGACCCAATTATTCTTAGTATCATTTTTGTAACGATCCCCCAATTTTTTCATTCGACAAAAAGTCACGCGCAATTCGGTCGTTACATTTTTTTCGAATCTTGGAACGCGCGCAGTTTGCTATCTTCGCGTAATCTCGACACAAACGCCTGACGATCATTCGTTGGGCAAACATATCCGCGATCGATCGAGAAAACGAAATTATTTTTCTTTTGTTGTTTCGGTCCTATCACCGAGGCCAGAATTATCCACCGAGCTCTTTATCCTCCATCAGAGGGGTCTCGTGGTTTTTGCGTTCGAACAACGATGAGAGCAAATCATACACGCGTAGTGTGTCGAGGAGTTTACCATAATTCGACAAAAGCACTCTTGAGTATTGTTAGATATTGATGTAGCGTTCGCCTCGAGATATTAGCAGTTCAGCCGTGATCATTGTTCCTCGCAAACGAACGAACGAAAACATTTCAGTGCATAACCTATCTGTGAGCGCCGTACAGTTGACAACAACAACAACAAAAACCCGATAAACAACACGATTGAAAGAAAATACGCAATAATAGGGTAAATCGTTACATTTAGCTTTTGCCTTACGAAGGGACGTCGCTCCCCTGGTGTACATACATTATTACGTAAGTTTTAGTCTAAGCGTCGATGACAGCGTTGAGCCTAGGTATACAAAAGTCAAAACGTCCGAGAATTAGATGATGAATATCTCGACTGATTTACGAAGCGAATAACGGTTAATTTTTCTCGAAGTGGACCCTTCTTTTTTTGTATAATTTGTAGGTTTTCTCAGTAAAAAGAAGGTTATACGTTCGGATAGTCGTACGTCGCTCTAGATATTGCAATCTCATGGCACACTGACTCAATTGATTATTGAGCAATTAAGGATGACTCGGCAAGGTTGAAAGGTGGCTCTTGCACCAATTCTGGATTGTAGAAGAAGCCAACGACAAAAACGAAGAACGAACTCTTCGACTAAAAATACAGGTGTAGCGTCGTCGATCGAGGATCAATTAAGCGAGATTTAGACAACGTAAACAATTACATCTATAAATGCGCGTTATAACGTGGACCCTGTCAAGACAATATATACGCAAGTCCTCACAGCATAAGCTAGTCCTTATTCAAAATAAAAGACAAACACGTTATCGAGTAACTTAAAAAGTTCCACTTCCCTCTTGCATATCTCTCGAGTATGTGTCTCGATGAATGTAATCCCGATGAATATAGCCGACGAGATAATTATTTTCAGGATCAATGATCCAAACACAGTAAATATTCTTTGTTTCGACTATTGTCGCAGGATACCTCCAATCGTCTTGGAAACTAATTATGCTTTTTATTATTCGAGTATTTTTTTAATGATCTTTTATTCAAGCGCGTCAGCTTCCACTTGACAGATGTCCTTGTTTATTCTCATCACACTGCGTTGTATGCACGAAATATTGAGTATCCTTACAATATTGAGTTCCATACGCGTTCGTTTCCTCAGTAGCGTACTTGCACTTTTTGCAAAAATAGTTTTGTAAATGACTTTTTACTACTTGGAATGGTTTGTGCTTATCAAATGCGTATTATTTTGTGTTTTATGATTCTTTATTCTTATTCTGTATTCATGAAATCGCACACGCTGGGGTTTAAAATCGTTTTGTCTATAGTTCGTCTATTGAGCTTTCTCATTTGTATCAGGGTTCCCCTTATTACTATCAATGTTGGGAGCAATGCATTTGGCATTTAATAAATTCGTAACTGTCATGTCTGTTTTGTTTTATCAGAAGTTCTCGTTGGTAGATCGTAAGTTAGGATTAACGTTTGAATATCAAATTTATCACGTGTAACTCCGAATAAGAAGGAAACCAACAACAGAAAACACAAGCGATAACCGATATCTATTTTGTAACGGATACTGGAATTAGAGATAAATATTTCGTTAGAACCCTTTAGTTCGTACAAACCGCGTTTAACGGTAAAAGTACATCTTAATCAAACAAACAAGAAAGCCTATTTGTATGGCATCGATCGGATGCCCGGTGTAACATAGCGCGTCGCAGACTGATATTCTTTTAGACATGTGATTGCGGAGAAAAACAAATCTTGGTACCGTTATCTTCCTTCGCGGCTGTCGCTTTGCATTGGAGCAGTATAGATGCGATCGTCAAATATAAAACAATATATGTATAGACCTTGCTAGACTTAAATGGGAAAATATTAGCAGACAAGAGAAGCGCGAGTTGGTAATGTTTTTTGTTGGAAAGTCCGTCAACAGAGCGGTAGTTCAAAAAGTATTCTATATTTCTCGATTATGTTACGTTCTCTAACGTCTCAAACTTTATTTTCTCGCAACGCAGGGCAAATTTTGTCACGAAACATTCGTGCAATTTGTGCAAAGAAAAAATGTATTCCGCGAAAAAGAAAAAAAAAACCCAATTGTACTTTGGATATGAGTGGATCTGTATGCATTTTTTATCGACAAGTTTTATTATCGTATGATGAACGAGAGACAAAACCGAGTCAACAGTTCAACCACTTTCATTGTAAATATGTACGGAACGCCATTTTCATTATATGTGATAAATAAAATGTATGTCTTTAGTATTGAAAGTTTATTTACTTTCGGAAAGCAAACAAGCTCTGCATCCATAAGTTCTACAGATTCTTGGATTTTCTGAACAATTTCACACGTTCCTCGTGCACAATACCTATAAGAGGGAACAGCAGACGACTGTGGCCCCAAGCATAACATCTACAAGAGTAAGCAGGACGCCATTTCTTCCCCAACGTTTAAGCCCACGAGAGAAAACGAGAGCGAGAATGAAAACCGCCATCAGCGCCACTACTCGAGAACTGCCAATGGGGGCAGCGCTCAGCAGAATTGGCGCATATAATCCTTAAAAACTGTCCTTCTATGCACGTCCGACTTTGTTGATCTGGGCAATAGTTACGCCTCCCTTTAGATATTTATCGACTTCGAGAGAACCACTGGGCAGACATTAGACAGCCATGTCGCCAAATTAAAAAAAAAACGCATTGATAATTTCCATTTTACGTACGGAAAAGAGAATAAATTAGTTCTTGATTTATGTCATTTTTTTCTGGATTGTTTCGAGTAAAAATGAAGACCAACCGGCACACTACGCGACCGCGAGTGCCAACAAGGATTACTTCTTTTTCCCGAAATTTCATCCGTTCCGGAGAGAACTTGGCAATATCTTTTTTACCGATGTCCGATCGGTAAATCACCGACGGACGTGTGAGATATGCCCTCATAGAAATTGAACATAGGATAGTATTAAAAAATTTCACGGTAAGTCCAAACTAGATTAATAATACAGCACCTAATAAGAAACTTGTAGAATTTCATCGCTAATTTATTCCATTCGAATATACATCAATTATCACAGAAGGAGAACAACTAAAAAATAAAAAAGCAATGGATTTATATAGTGAACAAATCGGAAACAATTGTCGTCAAGTAATTAACCGCGTGGTAGGTTACTCAAAAGCATTTCTTAATTATACTCCCTTGATCCAACTTATTAGACGGATGAAAAAAGTATCCATATATTAATGGATCATGAATTGTTTATCGTCTGTCGATAACTCGTCTCGCCTAAGATATTTCAAATATTCGACGGAATTTCATCGTCAAAAGTGAAGCAAATAATATCTTATCGTTTTTTTAACTCAAACTCCTTCGACCTTTCTGAAAGAATTGTTCTACGATTCGAGTTTGTTGTGTCAACCTCAGAAGTATTTAAAAATGAAAAATTGAACCGTAGAGTATGCAAACCGTTCGAAAGGTTTCTCCGAGCTGAGAACGTAACAGCGCTTGCGCGAATGGTACTAGAGTGGGGAGAATGGGTGTGCGTCGAGCCTCGATCACCACGGGAATAGAGGGGGAAATGGCCACCCGTACCAGTGGAAACTCGAAAGTCTCTCAGTGAGACGGCTCGTGGGCAGGATTCAGAAAGATTTTCGCTATGGCGTGTATAGGGTCGAGTCGGCTTTGCGCCCGGGTCGAAAAATTGTGCCAATCCGGGCATTTCGTCCAGTTGTTAAGGAAAAAATTCACAACTACGAGTGTTAATAAGTTTCTTCCGATTGTGCAGCAAAACAGCGTCAATAACTTCGTGCAACACTGCAAGGTGAGTGCACAAAATTCATTATTATTTTTATCACTTAAAACACGCACGTAGGGCCATGATACTTATAAAAAAAGAACTTGTCGATAACGGACGTTTGGCACGAGGTGATAATATCTGGAGTGACGGGGGAAAGTTATACACGTAACTATCGCTTTTCTGGACAACTTTTCTCGCGCGACATAACCTCAATCTTGTCACGTTTCACGGTCGCGTAATTAAGAAAACGAAACACCGATTTTCTCAGCGCCGTTCGATCGGTCAACCTCCGAGCGAGCGACTGAACGCTTTTTTTTCTTCATTAAAGGTTGTGCCAATTGCACGAACCGTGACACACATTCGAGCGAAAAGATGAGTAAAAGTTCTACATTCTCGCGCGACTTTCACGTCGTTATGTAAAAGCGGTTTTTGGCAGGAGCAGAAGACCGAGCGATTATTTTTTTTCCACTACGATCCCAACCACGCGACACTCGTGTTGTCGTAAATGCTCGTGAAAATTACATAACAGATGCTTCGCCGTTTATTTTCCCGCACGCTCGATCCACCGTCGATCCGATACTAACTTTCCTTGGTTTTTCCCGGATTCTCTTTCCGATCCATCATTCGTGCCGATCTCAATAATTGAATACCTTTCAGTCATCTCCGGTAATAATATTTCGGAAGAACCGCGAAAGGGAAGTGAAATCGGTGATATTCGCCGAACGCTTTTTCGCGCGGCGTGTGACATCTCGATCAGCTGTTTCTCAAGCAGACGCCACACGTGCGCTCATCCCACCCTCGCTGCGGTCCCGCCGTTCGTACAAAATTCGAAAGATCAAACGTCCCTTCACTCGACCAGTTTTTGTCGTCTTGCACATGAGCGATGTATTCGTTACTCTTTCATTGTAATAAATATCGATGAGGTCCATATTTAAACCCTTTTAGAGGAATAACTGTATTATCCCCTGATGCTCTCTTGAGGCGAAGAGCGCTGGGCGCATGCGCGACTATCTTCGTGAGCGGGAACTTCGAATTTCTCTTTGAAAGTAATTTTTACCTGCGATAAAAATTAGCCAGTGTTTTTTTTTTTCATTGCAGTTTTTCAGTTTCCTTATTCCTATGTTTATACATTTTACAAGTTTAAATGTCAACTGTCGATTTTTCGATCCGGGATACATTATTTTTTTAAAAAAAAAATATTTTGTACTGGCAGTACTTCCAATCGATTTGGATGAAACAAATTTGTCGATTGATAAGGTCTTTCACAAATTTATGTACACAAAAAACTGAAATAAAAGCTAAAGGGTACTGGAAAAATAGTTTGTTTATTGAAAGGTCCAAAATAATGACATTTCTAATAATATTTGCAGTTTAAAGTGCGCACGAACATTTCTAGATTGAAATATAGGTTCTGAGGATACTTTGAATGAAACGAAAACATGCATGGCGATTTCTCGAAAAAACTTTGAGTTGCCCAGTTTTTGAAGTTCCATTTGTAAGAAAGGAATAAGTCTGTAATTCGGATAACGATGAATAACGGAGCACACTTTTATCGAAAAATATTTGTGAAATCTGTGACGTCGAAAGTTCGTACCTGCCCCCGATGTACTTTCATCAGAGATGCTTTGACCGTTAAATTTTCACGCTTTCACTCAAGCGCTCGGTAGCGTACATTTTCCGAGGGTGAATCTGCTAAAATTTATATTGTCTTTACGTGACGATCGATTTCAATAAAACGCGGAGGAGGTGGGTGGAAGTGTGCGCAACATGATTTTATAAAAGATAATGATTTTATCAAAAAAAAAACAACAACATTAATATCACTTTAGAAAATTGGGATTTAAACATTAATTAAAAATAAAGAAAGAATAAAAGATTTATCGTGTTTTCTTATAATCCATTTTAGCTGGATTAATTCTACATTTATTTCGTGTGTGGGACGCGTTAGAGGAACTTTTTTAAAATCATAATCCGGAGTGATCCCTCCTTGAAAATTTTCACAAATGATTCGTATAAAAATCGTATATTATATTTAGTTGATTTTAATTTTCAAATTTTTCTTTTTTTTTTTTTATCGCATTAAAGTCACGATGAACACGCACATATTCTTTAGGATTCCCCTTTAGCAATCTACTTCTAAATACAGCGGATTCAATTGTAGATATTAATGGAAATAAAAAAAATGGCAAAACACTTTCGTTGTATACCAGCGGCACAAACTTCAACCTCATTAAAATTGTACCCCTGGGCCAACTTTCAGTATGGAATATTACACATTATTACGCATTAAAAAAATTAATACGTCACTTTGGATGGAATTTACCACATTTGAGACCGCACAATTCCCTTCACTCCGTAACTTCTCATCGTCAACGTTCGTTACGTTTACTTATTTTTCTCTGGCAGTTGAAGGAATATTACGAGGAAGTAAAAAACAATGAAAATTCCTGTGACGTTTTTGTCGTAACGTTGGTGGACGACATTATGCAATGGCGAGAAGAAAAGTACGGGAGCGCAGTCTCTCACGCCGGAAGAAAAAGAAAGGTGTTGATTTATTTATCGCACAGTAGACCATCATCGAAATTTGAAATTTTCCTTAGCTATAGCAAAACATTTTCTTTAGCTCAAATTTCGTCACAGAAATTTGAAATGTTTTGCTATACAACGGAAATCCCTGCTTTTCAGAGGATGAAAATCTCAATGAGACGAATTTACGAGATCGCTTTGTATAATGTGGGAAAATAATTTTTAAATCGCGATATTTATCGAGGTCATTTTCAATCCGGTTTCGCCTTGAAGCACCGAAGAAAATTGGCCGTCCGTCGGGAATAAGTAGTAGCGAAATTTGACTTTCGCAATCAACTGCAACCGCGTAACCTCGTCAACTCGTATTTTTATGTAACTGATGGGTTCGCAGGGCAACAAATTTTCGAAGATTGAAAAAGTTATTAAAATTATTAAAACCGGATTTTAGCTGTAAGCGCAGATAAAGAAATTCGACATACTTGTCACAGGATTAAGTATATCTTTGCGTCGACAAGGTATTACGTGTTTTCATTCGTTTACCTCTTAACGCAACAACTCGACTTTTCATTCATGTTTTTTTATCGTTAGAAGTAAATGGTAAGTGCTTTGTGGCGAAGAATATAACATTATTATCGACCTAAATTCACGACCAATAGAAAATTTACGAATTATTGATTCTGTCACAAATCGTATTAATACAAGTTCATCCAAGTGAAAATCATTTTTCCGCATCAGTGTCGTCGTACATATTTTTTAAACCCGGTCAATTTGTCATTCATATTGAAAATAAAAACCTGTCGAAATTTCCACTTTTTCCGAAATTTCCATTTTTGGGTAAATTCATCGATTTACATAGTTTCCTGTTTTTTTTCAGATATTTATCGCGTGACGAAAAATTATAACTATTGTATACAGAAATCACGACTTTTTTCTATAAAAATATGTTTTTATTGCTCAGGAACCACGTCTTCAGATCGAGTTTGATTTTTTTTCAGAATACTGATAATTTGTAATATAAATATGTGACTTGGGAATGTGGTAAATAATCTGTTGAAGCTGATGTGAATGGAGCTCAAATTCGTAGTCGTTTCAAATCCTACCTTTTCGAGGAAAATGGTTAGAGGTTGACACAGGTGTAATGTATGCTGATTCAATATTTTTTCAAAGAGGCACGGAAGAGTGTGAAGATTTGAGGCCCTTTGTAGCGAAGGAACGAGTTGGCAGGTTTTATAGAACGACCTGCTGTTGAAGATTCGTAGTAAATGGGCACGAAAGTTCAAGTTCTCACTCCACTAGACCTATACCTGGACGCGCATTGGTTTTCGTCCATCTTTCCTGTTTTTTTTTTTTATTTTTTCTAAATACTACCAATTTATCCAATAACAAAATGCTCACGAAAACATGGAGAAGGATCTTGTTATTTGCTAAAGAATAATTCAAAGTCATTAATATTTTTGTTGCAGAAAATCCTCTTAAAGATGTATATTGTTGAAAAAAAAATATATATAACCAATTTATCCAATAACAAAATGAAAAATTAAAATATAATTTTAATTTTTCAAAATAATACCAATTTATCCAATAACAAAATGCTTGCGAAAACATGGAGAAGGATCTTGTTATTGGCTAAAGAATAATTCAAAGTCATTAATATTTTTGTTTCAAACAATCCTCTTAAAGATGCATATTGTTGAAAAAAAAAATGTATAACCTAATACGCACGATTGAGTATTTTAGGGAATATTTTTGGACGCGCATTGGTTTTCGTCTATCGTTTCTATTTTTTTAAATTTTTCAAAATGATACCAATTTATCCAATAACAAAACGCTCGTCAACACATCGCGAACGATCTTGTTATTGGCTAAAGAACAATTCAAAGTCAGTAATATTTTGTTTCAGAAGATCCTGTTAAAGATGTATATTATTAAAAAAAATGTATAACCTAATACGCACGATTGAATATTTTAGGGAATATTCTTTGACGCGCATTGGTTTTCGTCGATCTTTCCTGTTTTTTCTTTTTTATTTTTCAAAATAATACCAATTTATCCAATAACAAAATGCTTGCGAAAACATGGAGAAGGATTTTGTTATTGGCTAAAGAACAATTAAAAGTCATTAATATTTTTGTTTAAAAAAATCCTCTTAAAGATGTATATTATTGAAAAAAATGTATAACCTAAGACGCACGATTGAATATTTTAGGGAATATATATATATATATATATATATATATATATATATATATATGTAAATCTCAATCTCGTGGCTTTAAACGTAAGTAGGCTAACTGTCGAAGAGTTCGTCGGGATTGGGGGACCTATACAGTTAGATATACACGTAGGTAGGCGTTTACAGGGGCGCACTTGACTTTCTCGCGCGAGTACCAGTCATTCCTCGACTATCTATATCGGTACGGGTCTCAATGATTTTAGTGTACGTATGCACGGTGTACGCACCTGTAATACGCACACAGTTGCGCGCGAACGCTCATCGAGATGTGTGCGATACGTGCTCACTCTCACTTACTAGATGACGGAGACAGCGCCGAGTTCGTTCAGCTCCGTTTGACCGCGTACGTTCTTTGGGTACGCGCCGAGAGTTGACCACACTCTCGCAGGTGTCTTTCGCCTCCTCTGCGTGCAATACTTCTACGATTAGTACGAGTGGATTAATTTCCTATACGATTTTTTCAAATAACTTGCAAACAATTATAGCCTAGATTACGCAGTGCAAACAAAAAAAAAACGTCTTTTGAAAAAAGATCGATTTTTCAAGGGAATATTCCGATTTTTGTTACGAATCGAAAATTTTGGATTTTTGTTTCTCTATTAAAGTCGTTATTGTTTATATGAATAAAACTTTAGATACAATTAAACGACTATTAAATTTCTTTCAAAACCAAACGGACCGTTATATTCGAAACCGGAAGTGAGTTTGGATAATATAACGGCTTCTCTGCTGTGAATTTTCTTCTATCTGTGTTTGTACGAAGAGAGCTCAGGTGAGAAACCGAAGCGAGGGAACGGGTTCGATACCCGGCGACGCATCGAGCGCGCGTGATTCAAACATTCGACCCGTTCAACGCTGCGTAACTTTCGAAAGACCCCGAATATCGAAAAATCACTTTCTTCGCGTATTCCACTTTGTACTTTGATGCAAAATACGCAAAAAAAAAAAATTAATTTTTTCAACCAGTCATGGGGGCTGACTGCCTCCGATATGGAAAATTGATTTTTTTTTTTTACGAAATTGGGAAAGACCCAGCGAGGAATTTCAAACTCTTGATATCACTATTGTGACACGTATTTATTCATTTTTACTCAGAGGCCGATATATGAGCACCTCCTCCTCCTCCTCCTCCCCCCCCCCCCCCCCCCCCCAGAAGACGAAACTAATTGACGCACGAACAATTTGAAAATTCTACTCGCGTATTGTCGCGATCACGCATTCGACTTCGTTCCTTCGAGCTTATGCCAGCGTATGCTCAAAGAATATTTTCACAATGCAATTATATTGTAGCAACCGTAGTCGCGTACAGATATATATGGGCTTCTTCGAGCTAATATCAGCGTATAAGCGAATAAACTTTCAGATTTACCTTAGAAACAAACTTCGACATTTTCGATATTAATTGGAGATTTATCTTTCGTGAATAGATGAAGAGAAATAAACAAAAAAAAAAAAAAAAAACATTGAATTTCCTTAAAATCTCCTCTGCGTCCTTAGAATCGTGCAATTATCGTATTGATTCGGAAAGCTCCATGCATAGATCTGTTTTTTTTTTTTCTGTACCAGCTCATAGACAGTTGTCAATTTAAAAAATAAACACGGATGTGTTGTAACGATAGTTAGAACATTCATGAATTATTACGTAGTATCTTGTATATGTAATACGTAGAATTAATCGATCCTATGTTAAAGAAGATTCGAAGATTTCCTGCGATTCTCAGTAATTGGTAAATTTACATTGTGATTTTATTTTTCGTCTGAATTATTGATGAAAGCGAGCAAAATCTCGTTCGTGTGAGGGAATAGATAAAAATTGTGATGTTCAATTATTTCTATCGCTCCAAATTACTTAGGATTATGGAATAAAAAAAGATGGGTCGAGAGAATTTTGTAACACTAGTAACAAAAAAATAACACTAGTAACAAAAAAATGAAAAAAAAAGAAAAAAAAATGGAATATAAGACATTAAATTCTTTTTTTAAACGCATTCATCTGATGCGTGATTTGGTCATAGAATACTGCCGTTTTGCAAGTCGCACGTCAGCACATCCTTTTTCGTTCGATTATCCAATCGCGAAACGATCACCGCTTTCTTACGATCAAATTTGTCCTCTCTCTCCGTCTCCGTCTCTCTCGCCGTTACGTTCATCATTGGACGTCATTGGACCTCTTTCAACGCAGATCCAGCTTCAAGTTTGGAATATAAGCAAAGGAAGGACAAAATAAAAACGAATTTCACATTAGGAATGAAAAATAAATTGAATAATGGAAAAACCTTGTTACAGTAACTGCGAAAAGTAATGAGAAGAAAAGTCACTTTTTTTTTTAGACATATTGATATATACAAAAAATGTTTGGGTTTGTTTGGGTTTTAGCCAAGTTGCCCGAATACGCGTTGAACAAAAAGGACCTTTGATTTTTTTTCAATGACTTTTACACTGGGATACGTTGAAACAAATAAAAGGGTCAATAATGTTCAACCTCGTGGCGCAAGGCGAAAGCAATTTTGATGAAAAGTGAACAGACTGATTTCGAACGTTTCGTTTTTCAATTTTTACACATTGTGCAAGCGTGGAGTAAGGCTAAATTACTGGGTGCAACAGCCCGTTTAGAATCGTCAAGCGCGTGTATTCTCTTCGATCCTCGTCTCGCGTCCCATATTCGACAAAACTTGCTCTCACAAGGCTCCCAACGGACCGTAAATCTCACTGGGTAAAGTTGATAAAATATTTCGTCCCATCTTACCCAACGATCGTTGCAAGCATCACGACATCAAGATTTAATCTTTGCCACGTAAGGAGCCTCTAGTAGCGAATTTCTCAACGAAAATCCTGCTTGAGGATACCTCGTTTCCGTTACTTAGGTGTCGAATTTTTTTTTTCAGCGTACATGTCGTGCAATTGATGCAATGTTGCAAAATATCGCGGTGCAACTTCAAAGTGTCGCGAAGATTCCATGCATTTTTTTTCAAAGACCTTCTTAGAAGCCGATGTTTTTCGATTTTTTTGTTGACACCTTTAGTCATCAAAAAGTAGTCGTTTGATTTTCGTAAAATTCGATCTCGAATCATGGCGAGGAAGTATGCATCGTTGGGACTCATAGATTTTTTAAAAATTTGTTTCTTACGATTAACAATAAAATTCTATACTCCAGATTGGTTGTAAATTGCTAAAGAAGAAATTAAAAAAAAATCATAATAACACGTTAATATCAAATTATTAAAAATGATTAACACGTGGAATTATATTTTTCATAATATTGGAAAGTTACTCAGTTACGATGGTTTTACGATTTTTGTTAGAAACTGTCACGCTTGTCACCAAAAGAGAACAAATTAAAAAAAAAAAAAACACTGCACTCCGAATATTCAATGAATATTTTTTTAAAACTTTACGAACGATAATAGAACAAAACTGCGTACTCGAAATTCCAGAGTTTCAGATATAAAAGATCTTTTATTTCTGTGATTATTTCTGATCATCTTGACTCCTAGTTGATGGGGATTAATTCGATTCGAACGATTCTTGATATGACCTTTTTTGAGGAATAGCCCAAATTTTCGATCACTCTATATATATATATATATGCAGTTTTACACCGACACTCATTGTGGTTCAACCGGTCCTGGGAGAGTAACACTTGCAGTATTGAGAGTGCTTGAGATATTTCTTCATCTCACCGATGTATAATTTAATAGCCTAGTCGTAGAGGTTTTTAATAAGTGAGTAATACGAACGTATTCGTTATACGTAAGATATCTAGGATAGGATTCTAAGTATCCAGAGGTGAAGAGCACGCTCCGAGTACCATGTTCCATACTGTATCACAGTTTGCACATACACACACACACACACACACATACACGTTCGCCAACGCACGCGAAACGTATTAGTAAAGTCAACCAACACGACTCCTCGTTTCAAATGGATTTTTTCAAAGACGTAATTATAGCGTGGATAGGTAAATGCACGTATGGGTACGTAGTTGTCGCCCTTGATAAGATCATTCAACGTATCGGAGTCGACGGCCTCAATTGAGCGCGTCAGACATTACTTCATCAAGATTTTTTGTCTCGATCGAGTAAATTGAATTATCGGCCTACTAAGACCACAAAAAGTTAGGTATCAAGTTTATTAAATATTGCAATTGCAATTAGAAACTTAATATTGCAATTAAGTTTCTAAACTGTCAGGATACAGAATTAATGTGATATGGTGTCTTTGATACCCTTATCATTTTGTTTAGCCTTGAAAACGACGCTTAAAATCGAATTAAGACTTTTGTTTCTCCTTTAGGACTAAAGTAACGGTATCAATGCTCGGAGGAGACCCACTGGTCGGACATTCGTTGGAATGTTTCGCTATATTAGCTATATATCTGAAAAGTAACGAAATAAATAGTAATAATAATAATAATAGTAATAAAAAAAATTAATAACACGTCCATACATTGGGACACAAAAAGACAAAACAATAATTGATGTCCGAAAACTCGTACAATTTTCTATTATTCAACATTTTAATATAGGTAATTAAAAATATTCAACTGTCCGGCGTTTAATTCGTGCGTTCTGAAAACTAGAATTTACAAGCTTTATATCACTTTCGGTAACTGTTTTGAAAATCGATTCTTAAATAAATAATAAATTCTTCAACTTCAAGAACTCTTAAATTTCCGAATATTGGTAGCGTTATCTTAAATTATATAGGAAGGAAATATTTTTTGTTTGCGTATGGGTTTTTCTGAAATTGAAACTTGTCAAATCGAAGTTAAGTAAACCCGCGTATAGAGTTTGACTGATCGGAGCCATAATACGCCATACTGTCTGGGATATCGTGTTTCATTGCTGAATCGAACCCGAAGTGTACAACCTTCTCGGTCACTGTGGGTAGTGCACTCGTGATGTTAAATTGGCAACAATCGCGATAGGTGAAGGAACGAAGGTGCGCAAGAGAGAAAGCGATGGTTTCTGTCTCAACGGATAGATCGATCTGTGGAATATAGAGCATGAACAGTAATAGAAGTGCTGCCCGTGTATATGCGATCCGTCTTTTATACTCGATTAAATCCGTCCACGTTAAAACCCTGCCAGATATATTTGATATTTGTGTAATATTAAGTATCGTTTTTTTTTTTTCAAAATTATGGGAAGGAGCCTTTAAGAATTTTCACAAAAAGTATTCTTCGCCAATGGAAAAATCCACCATTGGTTTTTTTTTGTTGAGTTTGTACGTGTACCCTTGCTGATCTTTTACCAATTGCTTTTTTCAACAACATTCGCGACGCTTGAAAAAAATGACAAAATTCCGAATGCTTTTTTTTTTCGGTAACGGTTGGAGAAAAATAAACGCTTTTGTTTAAACACAAAGGGTACATATATTTAGAACTTGTAAAATATAGAAATACTACTACAAACGTTTTGGTAAACTTTGATCGTTGTTTTCTTCAAATATATCGTAACAGTGATTTTATTTAAATTGAATTGTAATTAAATGGAAAACTGTGTCAGATGTCAAGTGTTAAAAAATGACACGAAGAATACGAAGAGGCTCTTTTATTCATGAATAATAATAATATAGTGTACAACCGATAATCGCATTAAAAAAAAAAAATTATTTCCTGCTTTGCGATGAGTCATTCACGATCTATCCGTGAGAATGATCAATTATTCATTAATTACACTCACCGGCGTTTGCGATTTATACGATCCCTTTGATAGAGCTTAATTTTTCTCTCGTTCTTTTTCGCATTCATTGCTCGTCCTTAATTCTCGAACGTGTGTATATTCTAACGACGCACAATTAACGAGAAGATTTTTTATCGAAAGTGTACAGCGGTTTTCTATACAACTGGAAGTTGGCAATTATTATTATCGTGGTTTAAGCAAAGGAAACATTAAAACGGAATTACGATAGATCTCAAGTGCGCGCAGAAACCAGATGAAATATAGGTTTTTAACTTCAATGCTATACACTCGTTCTATTTTTTACGGATCGGTTGGTTATCATATAATTAAACGAAAATAAAATATATTGTTATATTCTGTTCGATTGGATATCTATAAAAAATATTTGTAAAAAAAAACACCCAGAATATTCCAATTAGAGCCACTACTTCAGTCAATGAAACCATAATTTACAATTAAATATAAATAACAACGCAAAAAAGGCTATTCCGATAAAAATTAATGTCTGAATATTAATCAATGAAACTTCGAATTATTAATCAATCGAAACACTAGTCAAGCAGAAATGATTATTTTTTTTGTTTTGAGCGCTAAAAAGCAGCGACGCCTGGGTACTGCAGGCAGAGAAAAAGGTTCGGTAATAAATTACGCGATCGTGAATTCCCATTCACCAAAGTTACCGTGAACGGTTGCCTCTATAGTTTCTTTGTTGTGGCGTCCCGCGTATTTTTTCCCAGCCGAAATGTCTTGAATGAATGAACCGCTTGCACTGATTGTTTAAAAACTTTTATATTCTATTTTAATCAGCGTTTAACCCTTATTAATCCAATTTATAATAAAATTAAATTTCGTTTGGTAAACATAAACTAAGTTGACTTTTTTAAATTGATCGTAATACAAGTAACTGCAACATGCACGTGGCAATAAATAAAATGGAAATCATGAATGAATTAATATTTTTTTATGTTTTTTTTCATTATGTTTCCCTTGTTGGATACGTTTCTTTATTCCATCGGTTAACGGATTTGATTTGGGTGAAGGAAAAGAAAAACGTGGGTGGGTTATACAACTCATTAAATTGATTAATTGCTCGAGACAAAAAATAACAGTATTCGAACATCACAACTTCGTAATCATGCTAAAAATCGTATTGATAATCGTGCGTATGAATTTGGCAAAAGTATGCCCCCAACTTTTCCCTGGATTGACGAGTACTTACCAATAAATATTAATTAACAAATTTTTTGTTTCTCGTACGTGACGGAGCAGCAAACACGTGTCTACGGAGGTTGGATTGCACGGCTCGGAACAAGAAGCCTTCCGCGTTTTCAAACATGCATACCGGTGTCTGGAATGATCCGTGTAAAGTACTAACACATGAAAAAACACGTACCAAGTGTACAGACGAAACTGCTCGGGAATGGAGCATCGAGTTTGCTGATTAGTAAAACTCGCGCGATATTTCGAAGGCGAAATACGCGTTATATCGTGCATTCGCAAAAAGCTTCATCCGTAAGCAGATGTTGCGAGACTGTTGATGAATCCCGAGCTCGTGTTTTTTTTTTTTGTTTTTTTTTTTACGTCGTTGACACGAATCTGCATGAATTTTGGAGTACATACGGGCAAAAGCTGATCTTGTTAACAAGAATATGAAAAAAGTATGAACAATGAAAATGAGCCAGTGTACCTTGAGAAAATTCGATAGGATGGTTTTTGAAGAAAAAAAAAAAAAAGACGATACCCATAATGGTGGCGAGGATATAATTTGGTACGATAAAAAATAATTGTCCAAAAAGTGACTGAATTACACGAAATAAGCGACCTTCGGACTTTCTCTTGTATCCCATGCGTTTTATTTCGAGGAGATCTTTGGCGATCATTTTTTTTTTTTTTTTTTTTTTTGGGTCCTTGAGGTCGTGCATCGTAAGAACGGTATGTACGAACGATTCTGGACGATCACGGACGTTCGACTCTTTATCGTTTCACCAACATTCCGATGTGCTCCCGATTCAGCAGAGGAGACACGCGCACTGTTCCTTATTTATCAGCGTTTGTACGCTCTGTTGGAGGAGTCGCGCCTGTCCTCGATATCCAAATCGGAGTCGGGGTAAAAGTCGAACATCGAACGTACATACGAAATCCTAGTCGTGTAACAACGCCGTGTAATTGCTCCGAAAGCGAAACTTCTTGCGATACCACGCTTTGACACGTGTCTCTCGGCGCGTACACTCAAACTCTACGCGTATATTCATTGCATAGTACCGAATATCCTTTTCTAACGCGGTCCGTTGAAGACCGCTGTCAACTAATGTCTCCAATTCCCAGAAACGATTACCGAGAAAACATTCTTATTTTTTTCTTCTCTTCTTCAGCAGCCAGTGAAGACTCTTTGAATTGGCCGGCCACGTTTTTTTTTCTTTTCATCCTTAATGCTAAGATATTCAATGAGTTGGCGAAGCTCTTGGCACTTATTTGAGGAACATTGGCCGTTTCTTCTTTCGAAAAGTATGGTTGGTGGACCGAGTAAACAGATGAGTCGTTTGGCCAATCGATTTTTTCAGACCTTCATCAACGATTCAAAGATTGTTAGTTAACGTACCTGACCAATGTAAGGCCTAGTTCCTAATGAAGCCCGCGTTTTAATTATAAAAAACTACAAAGTCGAACGAATTGAGCTCTCATCGTCGAGTGTCTAATTGTCAATGCCCGCAATTGCTATAGCAATCCCCGCGCTGTGGCAAACCCAAACAAATTTACAGTCGACAGAAGGCAGCGTGAATTGGACGATACGTGAATTGGACGGCAGCGTGTGCGATGGCACGTAGGTGTTTCTTAAATTTCGAAGTACAACAAACTTTCGAAAACGAAAAATGTTTTCAATATTACTTAGTGAATCTTTATTCTAATTATATGTAGTGGTTTATCAGCACTGCACATGTTATTATCAAAACTTAATTTTTAAATTCAAGATTATATATTCTTTTTATTTATTTTTTTGTACGAAGTTACAACGAGTATGGCCTTATTAGGAACAGTGGTCTGAATAAGGCCCAGAAGACGCTTTTTTTTAAAAAAGCTTATAGTTAATAGTAAACATTGTTTTCTGAACCAAAATTATTATTAATACGCTGATTATTGAATAAATGATTAAATAAACATTTTTGTTTTATTCCGACATTCATAGTTTTTGTTGTATTTAAAAACAAATAAGGTGGGCCTTACATGGGTGAGGTACTTTAGATATTTTCACGTTTTGTTTGATCGTGTGTTTCGTACCATCGATACGTGAATTGGACGGCCGGGGAGGAGGGGGGGGGGGGGGGGGGGGCCCGGGGTCCCGTTTTTTCCCAATCCCCCCAAAATTTTCCACCGGCCGAATTTTTTTAACGTGTAATTTCAACAATTTATTTAATTATTATATACTAAATAAATGAACGCCAAAAAAATCATTTTGTATTCGGCGTGAATGTATTTATTGCTTTCGTAAACACTTCGCGTACCTTGGCAAACTTTTTCTGCGCGCAAAGCAAATACTCGATGAACAGCCGTGAACGTATTGCGCAACTTAAGCTTTCTTAGGGTTTATTTAAGCGTTTCCTCATAAGGGAAGCCAGTCCTTATCAATAAGTCCTTAAAGGCCCTTTTTCATGAGGGATTCTCTATAAATTTTCGCATGTGTTTGGAAAGCGTTTGAGGAATCGTCTCAGTGTGACCCTTCGATTTTTTTTTTAATGTTGTAATAAACTAAGGGGTCTGGTTTTCTTTTGATAAATAAATACATTCACGCCGAATACAAAATGATTTTTTTGGCGTTCATTTATTTAGTATATAATAATTAAATAAATTGTTGAAATTACACGTTAAAAAAAAGGTTCTGTAGGATTTCCACGATTGCGGTCCCAATTTTGATGTGAAACAAATATTTCAAAAAGATTATTAATCTGCAGGAAAGACGCTATCGCGCTATGGAGGTTTTTTTGCAATTTGATAAAATGGTGGCGGTTTGAACAAAAGATATCGAATTTCGCCCTTTTTTTTCGACAGTTTTTCGTAAAAAAGAAATAGGAAGATGAAAAAAAAAGCTTACATAACGCGATAGAAAATTACGTTAAAAACGTTCTCTCAAAATTGGAAATAGATATCTTCAAAACTCTTCCTTTGAGAGTGGACACCGTTTTGAAAACCAGCATTCCGAGAAAAACGCGTTTAAAGATTGTAGTCCCGAGTAGTCCAGCTTCGTTCCCTTTCTACAAGAAAATCTGTAGCAACCGTAATAATTTGAATTTCGATTTAAAAATTTGAGAGAACGTTTAGAACAGTGTATACTTTGCAACGATGCAAAAGAAAAAAACGACGTTTTGAAAATTTCACACTGAGACGATCCCTTAACCGCGATGAAACGAAATATGGCGGGAGGCCGTTCGATATGTATCCAACTCGTGAAATTTGCGCGACTCGCAGTTACGTAAAAGCTCGGGTGATTTTTTTTTCCACCGATTTCTCCGCTCTCGTCATATTTATTATTATCTGATGCCAACAAATTTCAACATATGTCATCGAAGTTCTTTCACTCAGCTGGCAAAATATATATATTTTGCTGATGAAATTTATTCACCTTGAATTATCAATATTTGCCGATCAAACAACACTAACGATCATTGAACGAAGATCTCTTCCTGCTCGTCTCTGTTTTTGTCCTATATTGCCACCAGTTCCGATCGTTTCTCACTGTGCGACGGGAAATTCCAGCATCCGTCTCGAGCTCATTCTCCAGAAGAGAATACGCTCGCGTCTGGTGTATCGTCTTGATCGAACATGATTTTATATATACGTGTATATGTACGCATGTCTGGGTAAAACTTTCCTCGGACCTGTTTGGTCTGATCGTTGCTTTCGGATCTTAAACGATTCACCACCACCAAGCGGAAGTTGAATTTTAATACGATGCCAACTGCGCGTTCGTTTTCCCAAATCGAAAAAATTCTTCGCTAGATCCATACCAAATTCTCGTGGTATTTGAAAGGTACCTTTGGTACCTGACTCTTTAAGGGTGCATACCATGACTCATACCTAATAATGGCTCGTACCATGATTTCTCCTCGAAACATTATTTTCGTAATTTCCCATCTTCCAAAAGAAGAATCGTACCAGCAAATTTCACTGCATTCGTACGCTTCGATCATTTCCACACGAGCAGTTGCAACATTAAACAATCAAATAAAAAATTCCACGTATATGGCGTTACAACAGTTTTTTTTTTTCTTGCGTCAACATTCATCCGACAATCGCGTAGAAAGTTGGAATCTGAAACACGTGTATTTCGAGAAATCGTACACTTTTACAATGTTTCCCACCCAACTACGGTGTAGAAATTAAAAGATATTGGTTCATTGAAAGATGACTTTGCCGATTGTTCGATCACGAGTCAATATCCAGATGAAAAATCACCCTGTCAATAGGAAGAGTAATATTTAGCTCTTCCGGTTCTTCCGGTTCATCGACGATATTGGAGTATCAAGGACATCTTGGGCACAGCTCCAAATAACGGAACCGGAAGTTCGTCTTTGTGCTCCGGACTCGAGGTCTTCCTTTTGTTACACCTTTTTTCTCTTTTCCCCGCTCCCTCCTCACTCCCGCAATTTATCGCGTATTTTTGAAGCCTTCAAGTAAATCAGACATGCGGGGAGTGAAGGAGAGATCGTGAGAGCGACCTTGATTCTCCATCGTCGTTGTTCGCCCGCCGCGATCTCTTTCTCTTCCCCCCCCCCCCCTCCTCGCTCCTCTCTCTCTCTCTTTCTTTCTCTCTCGGTAACGCAGAACGCGAAATGGAATCGCGGCTGGAGAGAAGTGAGAAGGAAAATGAGCAACGGCAGCATCCTCGAGCCACACGGGTAAATGCCGCGCGCGGCACGGATAAATCGGTATGTGGGTCGTTCAGAGACTCCGGAGAAAGTGTATTTTCCCTTTCCGAGGATCGCGAAGTTACTCGGCCATTACACGAAACTCACCGAATAGGTGACCACGGGGACGTTTTTCGATAACGGAATTACCATTTTCGTCGCCGATCGTTGTGATACGTTCGATTTGAGTTTGCATCGGTGGAATGCAACGATAGTGACCTTTTCATAATTCACGAATTACCGGTGAAAAATTTCATCTACGAAAATCATGAAAACATTTCTTAGGATTTTTCCGTTTAGCGATTCACAATAAATGTTTATACGATTTACAATAACCCTAATTTACATTAAACCGATTTATTATGAACCCAACAAAACCCAAACAAATAAGGAATTGGGATAAGAATGAAAAATCCATACAAACCCAAACCAACCCAATAAACTTAATTTACAATAAACCGATTAACAATTAATCCAAACATAAGAAATTGGGGGAAGAAAACAAAACCAAACCAACTGAATAAACTCGATTTACAATAAACCCAAACAAACCCAAACAAATAAGGAATTGGGATAAGAATGAAAAATCCATACAAACCCAAACCAACCCAATAAACTTAATTTACAATAAACCGATTAACAATGAATCCAAACATATAAGAAATTGGGGGAAGAAAAAAAAACCAAACCAACTGAATAAACTCGATTTACAATAAACCCAAACAAACCCAAACAAAGAAGGAATTGGGAGAAGAATAAAAAATGCAAACAAACCCAAACCAACCCGATAAACTTAATTTACAATAAACCGATTAACAATGAATCCAAACATATAAGAAATTGGGGGAAAAAAAAACCCAAACCAACCGAATAAACTCGATTTACAATAAACCCAAACAAACCCAAACAAATACAGAATTGAGAGAAGAATAAAAAAATAAGGAATTTAAAAAAATCGTTGCATTCCAACGATGCAAACTTTAAACCTATGGAATTCGTATTTTTGATCACGACGGAAATTCGGGAGATAAAGGGCAAGTAATATAACCTGCTATGAATTTCGGTTCGACCATCAATGATGCGTAACTTTCGCAATTTTTTTTTTTTGACCTTCGCTCCCGTTCCAATGTGGCCGCGTTACAGGTTCCCCCGGTACGTTTCTTTCTCTCGCTTTCTCTCTCCTCTCACTCCCTCTCACGCGCTCTTTCTCTTCGCATCTCTGAATTTTTCCTTTCTCCGAGGTACCTTCCAGATGCGACGAGAACTCCCGACATCCGGTTCTCGCGAGATCAAACGATACGTGGTATCGTCTTGAAAAGGGAAATTGGATTTCCTGATCGAGAAGGCACCGCGATCAAATCGAACTTGCTGATCGCGATTGATCAATGACGATCGGCCATTTTCCTATTTGTTGAAAAATCATGGGGTTGAAGTCTGTATCGTTGGAACTGAACGATCTTTCCTTTCCAATCTCCTACTTGCATAGTTATTCGAAACAACATTTTGTATTTCCGTTGTAAATCATCGAACGATATTCTCGAAAAAATATTCGTCCGATTTTCGTAAGCCCAAACGAATCGAGGACATTTTCAAAAAGAAATATTATTTTCGTTGCAAATTTTTTAAGACGTGTTAAATTTTTTTTTTTCGTTTTGAACTGCATTGAACGACTAATGATTTATTTACAATTTCGAATCTCCACTTGTCATTATGTCACCAATCGGAAGTTTCACATAAAAAACTGTTACCAACTAGAATCACGGAATTACTGAAACGGAAATGACGTTTTTCTTTCTAATGAGAATTATGAGCAAACTCGAACGTAAACTTCAAAGCATCAGGAATTATTAATATATTTTGCAAAGTAATAATTGATAAATAATTGATTTAAAAAAATCCAAAATCCTGATATCTTTTTTTGGGAAACGGTTGTTAAGAAGCCTGAAATAAAAAGCGTTTCACTTTTTTGAAAATCGATTATCTTTTTTTACGGTTACGTAAAAATAAGGACTTGTTTCATAAATTACGTATGGTCGAATTTCACCTTTTCTTTTTCAAATTTTTGAATTCGGCGGTTTCGTTATCGTTTTGGTTATCGTCTTAACGATGAAAAACGCAATCTCACGATTTCACATATTTTTCGAAGGTCAAGAAACCGCAATATCACTTGCAAACGCAAGCTGTAAATCATTCCGGATCGTCGTGATTGAGACTATTCTTCACGATTACTTGAATCTACAATACTAGGAGATAGGATATATATACGTGTATGTGCGTGTGTGTGTGTAGTTGCGCGAGCGTGTATGAGTGTATTTAATGTATAGTAAACATCGAGAAACCAGAGGCGCCTTTCTATTCGTGAAAAGTCAGTGCGCGCGCGCGCCAGACTCGCGGAGAAATTGAGCTGGCGCATTCCATCGTCACAGCGTAAATACCACGAGGGCAAAATCACAAAATTAAAATTTTCATCCTCCCGTTTTATCTTTGCTCGTGCACTTTCCTAAGATTCCCTGACAATTATAATGAATGAAACGATTTTTGTTTTCTCGTTAGTTCGATGCTTGAGAGTGTCCGTGATATGGTTGTCTCTTTCCCCAACAGCACACACACGTTCCCAACCGAAACTCTCTCCAAATTCGAACAACGATTATTGAGAACGGCCCGCGTATTCCGTATAGAATTTTATCATCGATCAAAGTGGAAGTAACTGACGCATTCATTCAGAAATTGCCTTCTCTATCTTCTATAAAAATAAAAATAAATAGTTAAATGTTTTGCCAAGCGCGAAACTCGATAACGGCTGGACTAATTTATCAAGCTTTTCTTTTTATATTTCTTGAAATTCGAGGAAGATTTTTATGAGGAGGAAAATTGGAAAAATTGCCCGGAAAAACGTAAAAACCGCAATTTGATTTTTCTAATACACATTGTTTTTTTTTATATGGTTGACGGAAATAATATTTAAAAACAACAAAGAGAACGTTAAGATTGAATTGGATGCTGACTTGATTCGTTATCTGTCAGTTTTAGAGTTGATTACTGATAAGCAATTTTCTACGATATATATTTGCTTAGCTTACAAGGTATGGAAGGTTGCATTTTTAGTAATCTTTTTATCGTACCGGTGTGAATTGACTATATTTCAGACCCAAATACACGAATGCATTGGAATGCCGAAAGTTCCGTTAATATGTAATCCAATTGAACTTTCTCCAGCTCTGACGAGATGTTGGTATCATACGGGCGCATGTTAAGAGGTTGTATTTAAACTCGTTTTAACACACGATATATACGTTAACATTGAAAAATTCGGAGGTAAGATCTTCCAATATTAGAAACAAAGGGTTTGCGTAAACTTAATGAAACAGATCGCGTAATGAAACTCAATGAAAGCTTAATGATCGCTTAATAAAAACTTAATGAAACAGATCGATTTTTTATATTTTTTTCTGATGATACTATAAAGATCGTGCGATCGTTCGGCTTCAATGAAAATCATTTTTTTTACTTCCTGAAATAATTATTTCCCTGGAACAAAAATCGATTCTTATAATTTGTTATTAACAAGAGGATAAAAATGAACTATTTAAAAAATATTTTATTTGGGATAATACAAATGAACAAGCGTTAACAAAAATTTGAAAATATACATATAAATAAATATAATAATACAAGTATTCGTGAATATGAATCAACATATAAATAAGTATAAATAACACATGTAAAATTGGCTTGCTCGTAAGAAATAAAATGTTAAAAAGTATGCTTTGTCCGAATTTGGAGTTTGAGAATATATTCAGAGAACAAGAGAGAGGAGACACTTTTTTCAACGTTTCAGCTTCTAATATCATTTGAATACATTGGGGAACATGGAATATTGGCTCTTTCTGATTGCGAAACTTAGATTTTTCGTGCAAAGAGGAGTACGATACTTGGCATGGGCTACAACACCCACGCTGTTATTTCGCGCTATGCTAATTGGCTACGTAACTTTTACGTCTTTAAGTACTACTCTGTACCACGAATTATCCGAGTCAAGTACCGTGGCATGTGCTAACGTAATTTTTTTCTTTTTTTACGCAACGCAAATTATTTCAGACGTTTGATAATCGAGGCTTTTAGAAATGGACGTCCGCTTCTGTGTTAAATGACTCCGGTTTTTTTTTTTTTTTTTTCGAAACGGAAAGTAACGAGGCGCAGAAATTCTTACGACAAATCGGCAATTAATAACGCTACGTTGTTCATTACGATAATAGCTGATTAGCGAAGTTGCTAATGATCAATTATTACTCACTTGTATCGTCTTTGTGGCTTGGTTGATTTGAGAATTCCACACATTTCGCATTTATAAGTGATACGTTGAATTAAGTTGTAATATTGTTAAATAATATTATAAATAAATTGTTTTCATGGAAAATACGTTGAACTGATTCGACGTAGATTTTTTAGTCGTTCAAAAAATTATACGAGTTTATTTATCGTGAAGTTTGCATCGTTGGGGTGCAATGAAAATGATGGAGGTCGAAACATGCAACGTTGAAACCTGACAAAAAAACATATTATCACAATTTTGAATATTGGTTTCTCGTTTATATTTAGCGAACCACCTCCTAAATATACAAAATACATTTGTGGATAATACTGAACTTGGAAAAATGAAAAAAGAATCGTTGCTGTCCAACGATGCAAACTTTAAGCCCATCAAACTTTTTTCTTTAAATCTTCGATCTTTTTGACCCGAGAAAAATAACAAAAGAATTTAATCTTCGATCTAATAAAAAAATAACAATAGAATTTAATCTTCGATCTAATAAAAAAATAACAAAAGAATTTAATCTTCGATCTAATAAAAAAATAACGAAAACATTTAATCTTCGACCTTTTTGACCCGAAAGAATACATTTGTGGATAACAATGAACTTAAAAAAATGAAAAAAGAATCGTTGCGTTCCAACGATGCAAAATTTAAGCTCATCAAACTTTTTTTTCTGCTAATCTTCGATTATTTTGGTCCCGCAAAATTACTCAACAGTTTTTACGTGCATTCGGTAGAGATTTACGATCGTACTTCTGAAAAATTCTTACGATTAATGACACAATAAAAAAATTATAAATAACGAAAACAAAAATGCAATATATTCATACACTAAAATGATAGCATAGCCAGTGTTCATTGCTCTCAGTAGACCCATCGTTACTCGACGACCGTGTCGTCGAGAAATGAATATTTATAATTCCACGCGTCAGGATTAATAAGTTCCGGCGGGTTCGCGGACCTTAAGGAGTGCGGATGATTCGAGAACACGTGGATACGACAAGACACGCGTCGGCGTTGAAACCTCGTTAAAAAACAAATCGATTACCGGAGTGTGCTGGTATATAAATTATAAATTGTGGTAATCTATCACCCTATAGGCTTAGCTCAGCTCACTAGGACCAAAACAATTTACAATTATGCTTAAATGCGTTACCTCGGATGGTTTACACTCTGATTTCCTTCATCAATTTTTTGAAGCCATTTCGTTCTTTCTTATTATCATTTCTTTGTTCGATATAAAAGATAAACCGATGAATGAAGAAACATAAACGTTCCAACACGTAAGCACGTGAAATGAATTTTTATTTGCAGATGAAAAACCTCCATATTCCATATAAGACCAACCAAAACTCTACCTAATACAATTTTTTTTATTCACGCACACGAGCAAAAAAGTTTTTGCAAAATTGATAATTCTTTGTTAACGCAGGACAAAGATCCCTGACCTTTGCTCATTGAACGGTTCAATTATAACTTCCTGTGGAAATAACACGCGATTCGATAATCCAAAACACAATGACGCAACGAGGCTTCGTAAGAGACGTTTACGGCGATCGTTCACGGCCGATGGACGAAGCCTCGTGAGTAGGGATACGAAAGAAAAGAAAAAGAAACATTACCTGGCCTCGGTAGCCTAATAATCTGCGATCGTTGTGCTGACTTATGATATAGAATCCCGGAAGAGGAACCCATCTCGTTAAGGACGCACCAACCATACGGAAATGTCGAAACGGAATTTACGGACAAAACAAAATCTCCGTGGGTTCTCCTTGTACCGTTTTTTTTTTTAATATTATATAATATTCGCTATCCTCAGTAATATTGCGAATTTTTGTTAACGCAGGATTCCGTCTTACGTGGCAACTGTTGAAACTCGAGCCTTGGCATGTGCATACGTCACATTCGAAGGCGAATGCTATATAAATGCACGTACAATGCAGTTCGTTGTTTTGTGACCTGATTCGATATTCTTTCCAACGATTGTCGAGTTGGATTGCCGAGGTGGTGTAGAAAACTGGAAAAATACTTTCTTTGTATTTGTTACATGATCGCAACCGCTACGATCACGAAAGCTACAGGAGGTGCGTGCAACGAAAGACAAAGTGCACCATCGAACGTTCTAGGAGCGGCCAAACAACGTCGATACGCAAGCAAAACGCATTCGGGTCGCATTTTTTTCTCAGGGCATATTTAATATCCAATTAAACGTACGAGTTGAAGAATTTCGCAATATTTTATCTTGAATAATTTGTATATGTGTTAACTAGCTGATGGAACGCGTTTAATGTCTCAGATGTGTTCTCAACCGTGAAACAACTGCTATTTTCAAAGGCTTGATATACACGGACAACAATCATCGAACTGTCTCATTAACGGTAACCTCATGGTTCGAACTAGACCGCGATACGAAAACAAGTTCAAGCGATACAGACTTTTACTTCTTCCAGCTCCCGATGTTTCGAAGTACACGGAAAGTCTACGTGAAATTGCAACATTGTTCCAATCCAGTTTCCGAACTCGAATGTATCAATCTATCTCTCGACAAATGGTGCTTGACGAATATGAAAAAAAAAAGAAATGGATTTGCTGACTCGTTCAGACATGAATTTGCGGAATGAATAACTCGTATTGTCTGATTAACACTTTGGCTCAACTTTTAAGCGACGCTCACCATTTTTGCCGAAGTTTTGAGTTGATAGTGGACCAAAGAATTTCAAGTAATATTTTTACTCGTACCCAAAGATATTGCTTAAGGGTATGACGAACACGTTGGAAACTTTTGGCGCGGCACTTCGTTACGTCGGTAATGACAATTTTGGGATTTCGCGCTGCCAGTAACTACCGACGGATGGCGCGCCCCGCACGCGAATTCGGCCGCGAACTCTCGACTTTTCGGGCGAAGAATCGTGGCAGGACAATTGCCGAGCGCTGAAAGCGTGGAGAAAAGACGCGCGTAGTTTCGTCGCAAAGTAAACACACACGTATATGTACACGTGTCAACCGATAGTCATATAAGGGGATTATTTGATCGGAAATTTTATGCTGATTACGAATATCACAAAATTTTTGTGGAAAGCATGGAACGAAGCAAAGAAAAACGTGTTTTAAGGTGTTTTTTACGATTTTTTCATAGAAATTTTGGATTTTTGGGGAAATTAATGGTAGATTTGTGTTCAGGGGATCAAATTACATCGTAAAGGACCTATAAAAAAAATATTAAAAATCAAAAATTTTTTTCGATT
>JAPYZI010000540.1:0-50481 GCA_030523105.1 Ophioninae sp. A BG-2022a
CCTCTCGTTTTTTTTTTTTTTTTTTTTTTTTTTCTTTTTTTTCGATCCTCTTTCGGTACTTTCTCTTTCTTGTCTCTTTCGTCACGAATCATTGAGAATACGGAGGCGACGAGACTCCCGTGTTGGACAGTATTGAGAAATCAAAAGAATTTATTAAAAAAAAAAAAAAAAGAAAGAAAAAACGAAATGACAATTAAAAAACACGGATTTCGTTAATTATCATTATTATTAACAAGCGAGAGGATACACCGAGAGTCAATTCGAACACAAAAATTAACCACAAACGCTCTTCCGGTTCTCGCGAGTTATGCGTCGATCTAGATTACCAAAAATCGATTAACGTATAAAAAGGAAACAAAAAAACGTCACGAAAAGAAAAAAGAAAATAAAACGAAGCATTTTTTTAACCGTGCCCTCGCGCGGATCGTGCCATTTTTTCGACTCATTAATCGGATAACACGAGGGAAAAATGAGGGATAATAATAATAATCAACAAATAAATAATAGTCATGGATGACAGAGAATTAAGAAAAAAAAAGCGTGTCCCCCCGCGTGTGCGTGTCCATCAATTAGTGACATTCAAATAACTGGTAAAACAATAATTAACTTCGAAAAAAGGCGGAACGTACGTTTTCATTATTTACGATTAAGTGCATGACGAACATTACCACGTGACACAGTGAGTTTTAAACCGCGATTTCTCAAGAATTAAACATTTTTATCGAAAATGGTGAACAGGAGGCCCTCGGTGCCATCGTCTTGAATGCACACAACAAATTTCATACCGATTGGTTCAGCCGTTTCAGAGAATAGTGGTTTCAAACTTTCGAAGTGGACGGGAACCGTTTTCTCAGTTTTTCGTCGCGATTTCTCAAGGATGAAACATTTTTATCGAAAATGGTGAGCAGGAGGCCCTTGGTGCCATCGTCTTGAATGGACACAACAAATTTCGTACCGATTGGTTCAACCGTTTGAGAGAATAGTGGTTTTTAAATTTCGAAGTGGACGGAGGCGTGTTCGTCATGCCCTTAAAAAAGAAAAAAAAGAGGGAGACACGAGAAAGGGAAGAAGAGTACTATCGATTAAGAGTTTTTCTACTTCTCCACACATACACACACACACACATACACGTACATATAAATAATATAAATAATTATGAATACACGTACATAGTAAATATACGAGCAGAGGAATCTGTATTACGAGTACAGTAATTAGTATTATGATTCATATAATTTATTGTTGGTTTAACGTCATCGTCATTATCACGATTATTAATATTAATATTATTATCATCATTATTATTATTATTATTATTATTGAAATTATTGTTGTTGTTATTATAGTCGTCATTTTTACGAATATTATACACGCGTACGGTGTATCGTGTAAAAAATATGAGGAGTCTAAAACTACGTAGCTAATTAAAGTAATAATCCTGTCGATAATAATCGCACCCTGGTCACTAGACTCGGGCGATAAAACGAGAGCTCGATATAGAGTTTCATACTTTTGCAAATAATCGAATACGTTATTGATAACCAAAAAAGATTTAAAAAAAAAAATGACAAATTCACGTTTACACGAGACACACACACACACACACACACTCCCTTTGATCTCCAAATAACTCCCGTATGAAAAATCGAAAGCTGCTTGTTCTCGTATTTTTAAGCTAGAGCGATTTTTGTTCGATTCGGCTTGTCGGTTCCCGCGTTGGTACGTTTTTTTTTTTACACACTGTTTACTTTTTCCTTTTTGTTATTAAAAAAAAAAAAAAAATTTTTTTTTTTTTTTTTGGGTTTGCATGTACGCGTCCGTTTTGATCAGAAGAAATAAAATAAAATGCTGCCGAAACGTTGTTTCTATATATAAATTAATTATATTATTATTATCATTATTATTAGTAGTGGTAATTCTACTACTTCTTTTATTATTATTATTATTATTATTATTATTATTATTATTATTATTATTATTATTATCTCTGTTATCGTCGTTATGAAGAAATATTCCTCGCGTCGCTCCCCGAACGAAAACTAAATATAAATTGATAATTAGCAGATTTGGCGATCTCAATAGGGAATAACTCGAAGGAACATTCTCGTGCTAGGTTCGACGCAATTGAGGTATAATTGAGAAAGGAAGAGATTGAATCGGCGAGAGTAGAGAATTTGCTGAAGGGGATTATGAGGGGAGGGGATGCGATAAACTATTAACAATGGATCTTAAACGACGACGAATCAATAAACTTGTAAGAAGAATTGCCTTATTAACTAAAGTTCATTAGAAGAAAAATAACACGTGATTCTCGAATTACCAAGGGCGCGCGAAAAACAATACAAAAATTGTGGCATGTCTGCTATATACGTATACACGTATGCATATATTTGATCGAGCAACAGTTCAATTTTTGTGTACGATTCGAGTAGGCAACCGAGCACCGATACACTTCGGATCAATACTGCCTCGTTATTAATTACATTATTTTTCAAAATAATTTTTCGAATGAAAAATGATCTTTTATTACGTATGTGTATGTATATGTATAAACAGACATTGTTCAAATGAAAAAGTGTGTGATTTTTTTTTTTTTCAGTGCTTATTGGGTTCAATTAAACCAAAACGGTTTAATTAATTGTCCCTTTTTTTATTATTGAATTATTTGTTTTTTTTTTTTGTCTATAATTCTGGGTTTGAAAAGTATCGATCTTCGATAACGTCAGTGTCCGTATATACAGGGTGGAACACGCAACGCGTGCACCACTTTTACCACCATAATATACGTTGCACAAAAAAATGTTTTATACAAAAGTTACAGGGTTTGCAAGGCTACACTGTGTGGTGCATTTATTTTTTTTTTATAGACGGTGGCGATTCGAAGATTTTAAGGTCGATTTTATTTTTTCAAATGGATTATATATTTTTTTATAACGTGATATGGTAGAATATCGAATTCTGAGTAAAAAACTATAGACCTTTGTTAGCCCTAAAGCTAATAGCTAACGAGTAATTTCATTTTGTTACTTAAAAATTGTCTTTTAATCGTGTAAAAAAAATTTGTTTAATAGTATCTAAATTGATTTGAATCTCCAACGTAATATCAAGTTGGATATTCAAATCTGCTATAAATTTCTAAATGGCAGTGTTTACATAAAAGTGAAATAACTCGTTAGCTATTAACTCTAGAGCTAATAAAGTTCTATACTTTTTTACTCAGAATTCGATACTCTACCGTATTACGTTATTAAAAATATAACATTCCGTTTGAAAAAATAATGTTGACCTTGAAATCTTGGAAGCCCTTTCACCTAAAAAAAAAAAATAAATCCAGCACACAGTGTAGTATTATAAACCATGTAACTTTTGTATAAAAAAATTTTTTGTGCAACGCATATTTTGGTCGTAATATTTGGGCATTGTTGAAACGAAATGAACCGGATATTTCTTTGTGCAAATAGAGTTTGGAAAATAATCATTATTTCTCTTACAAAAGGATTAACTCGCGAATTAATCCTACCCGTGCTTTGTTTAAATTATTTTTCGTAATTTTCGATTCGATAAAGAATGAGATTTCGTGTACGCGCGTTCGTGCGTCCGCGTGTGTGTGAGTTTGTATCACTACCCACACATATTTCGAGTTAAGAATGTTTTATTTATTTATTTTTTTTTTTTTTTTTTTTTTCAAATTTTATTTTAACGAGGAAAAATCACTGATTCACTCGAATTAATCATAGCCTTTTTCAGCAAAGTTATATATTTTTTATTTATATTTTACCAATAACAAAAAATATATAATATGTATTATTTAGATAAAGATATCATTTTTTTTAAATTCTCATTTTTAAAAACGTTGATCTCTGATTGCTTATGTGTGCGTGTGCGCGCGTGCGCCTGTGTGTGATCGTGTGTGTGCGTGTGTGTCTGTGTGTGTGTGTGAGTGCGTTTGTGCATGCGTGTATCCATTGGGCGTGTAAAAAATGCGGATCGGGCGCCTCGCGTGTTCCTCGCGAATCAATAAATTTACGAATTTTCCACTAACATTAATATAAATCTAGACGAGCTGGGAAATCCGATGGCGGAAAGGCAAAAGTATAAATTATCTTCTTCGACCGATCGTGGAGATGCTCGCGGAGTTGGAAGTGCAACAGAAAAAAAAAAAAAAGAAAAAAGAAAAAAAACAAAAACGAACGAAAAATAAAATAGGTGGACGTGAAGGTCAAAAAGGTTGCGTCAAGGTCATCGAGGGGTCGAAGTTACACTCCGGAAGTGCTGGTATGACTGTCTACGCTCATGCGCGTGTGTTTGAACGTCTGTGCGTGGAGGCCGTGCACAAAAAAAGAAAAAACAAAAAAAACAAAAAAAAAAAAAAGAAACAGCATCGCGGCCCGTTGTTATAAAAATTATATAAATGACGAGAGAAAAAAAAAATGAAGAAAAAAAAAACCATTGAAAGCTTTAACTTTGAATAAACTATCTTTAAACGGTGTAGAGTTTAACGCGAAGAAAGAAAAAAACAAAAAAAAAAAAGGAAAAAACGTGACGCGAGAGGAAGACGCGAAAGGAAGGACGAGACGATGAGTTTTTCGTTCGTAAAAAAAAAATAATAATAAAAATAATAATAATAATAAAACGATAGAGCGAGAGTGAGCTCGAAGAGTCCGATGGACGGCGGTACGAGAAAATGGCCGCGAAACAAAATGATCGCCGAGACGTTCCGATAAACTCGCGCACTTTTTCACTTTTATCGCGAAAAATGAAAATTAACGAACATCACACACCCGAAAACGAGTGAAAATAATTGACGATCGACGTATTAAGAAAAAAAAAAAAAATAATAATAATAATAATAATAATAATAACTAACGAAACCGTACTCGTAATTTCTATAACTTTTGATTTGTTCGTATTCCGTTCCTTTTCCAATCGTGTAAAGAACTGTCCCTGGAAAAGAATATTGTCGTTTCCTCGTACCACCGGGCCCCTCGATATACTGTAAACTTATTGTATATTACTAATTACGAAAATTACTAACGGGTAACGAGGCGAAAAAGAAAAACCAACAATAACAAACTTGTTTCTCGACGAAAGATTGTACCTTTGTATTATGTATAAATAATGTATAGGGTGTAACGAATGCGTTCTCATCACACCGACTGCATTGCCCAAGAGTAAACCTTCATTCCATCGTTTCAATCGCGAACGAGCCATCCCTTTTTAATTCGAGTAATATAACAAATTCCAATAAAAACAAAAAAAAAAAACAAAACAAAAAAAAACAATCGAGAGGAATCGCAAAAGCGTCGCGCGACATTTTCAGCGGCGATAATTACGGAAACAAATATATATATATATATAGAATTGTTTATATAATTATATATATATATATATATATATATATATACATAATTGCATTTCAGCATTTCAAAAATCGTTGTTCATCATCGCAAATCACCCTCGATTCGCAAAACCGCACTGTTATTATTATATAATTACAGGGCCATTAACGACGAGTCAATGAGATCGCGAATGGAAGAGATAAAAAGAGAGCTCGAAGTGAATATTAATAATTCTCATCTTGTTATACCATGGCGCGTGCCATCGATTATTATAATTATTAAAGAATAATAATAATTAACTTATTAACAAAGCGGGGTTCATTCCGAAGAGCAATTCCGTGAGAACGCGCATCTGCTATATATACGTTTATATATATATATACATGTATATATACAATCGTGCTCAAAAGTATTAGAAAAAGCAAAAATATTTGTATTCTCTAGTAACGAAAAATCGAATATCTCCGCGACAAAAAAAAAAAAAAACGTTCACCATTTTACCAAAAGGCGTTTTGAACTGAGCAAAAGCCATGTTTATTGTGCTTTTTCGAATCTTATTTATACAATTTTTCGTGCGTCCGATACGTTATTTTGAAAATTAATGTTTCTCCTCGATTTTCATAATTTGAAATTTCCCGTTATGGTTTTTGGATAATAGTAATCACGGATATTTTGTGATACTTTCATTGAAAGTAATATCGTTACTATCGGTTTTTTTTTTTTTTTGGGGCTTGGATTTGGGTATACATTTAAAAACAAATTTGCCATTTTTTTTTCGCAGAGATATAAGGATTTTTTTTTTTTGCCGGCTTTCGAAAACCCGGAATTGTTCGGCGTTTAGGTACTTGAAAACTGTGAGATTTGATATATTTAGTCGAGGCGGTAAAAAGTTTTATCGTATTATTTTGGAGTCACTAAGTCATTGAAGATTATTTTTCGAAGTTTCCTTAGGTTGCCACTTTTTCGTAACAGTCGACGAAAATAGCGGTAGAAAATATTTGGAAATACATTTTTTTAATTCAGTGACTGATACTTTTGAGCAAGACAAACGTGCATATATATATATATATATATATACATATATATATATATGCGCACACACACTCACGCGCGCATACACACGCGCGCGCACGGCCCCATAAGAATACTAAATGCACGTAAATGCGACTCGAGCGTGATTGACGATACGATTGATGAGAGAGTTTATTGATTATATATAAAATGAGAGAGCGAGAGACACGAGTAAAAATGCATTATATAAACTATGTATTACGCAAGTATCGGAGTACACGCATACACATACACACACACACACACACACATATACAAACACACACACACACTGACACACAGAAACACAAATATTATGCATATATAAATAGATAGTTCAATTTGCAACATTAGTGTATATCGTCGCTTCGAAAATTGCCCAGTCATTACTCGCCAGAATCAGAAAAAACAAAAAAAAAAAAAAAACTGAGATCCAAAACAATTTCAAGTTCATTCTTTTTTTAAGGAAACGATGAAGAAAAAAAAAAACGAAACACGAAACGAAAAGAAAAACGATAAAAAAAAAAATAAATAAATAAATAATGTATGAAAAAAATTGTAGTTACCCGAGTCTCATTGATTCCTGGATTAGAAATTTAGTTGGGGACGTTGGGTTGAAAAAAGCGCGCTCGATCGCACCGGCACTTTACGACATTTTTGGTTTAACTCGCCAGTGTACGAAGTTATCACGCAACAGGTAATTTCATTTTCAGACAATATTTGGTAAGACTTTGATTTTATTAGATTAGATGATATTTGTTTACTGATAGAAATGATAAAAACTTCTATTCGAATGATTGTAGATTTGATGGACAGATAGAAATGTTTGTTTCAATAATTGTTGGATTTTTATAATTGAATAGTCATTTGCAATTTGGCGCTGGATCTTCGAGAACAATTTTTACTATCCCTGGTTCACATCAAATTTAACCACACTTTTGATCCTCTCCGGTCGGCAGGTGTGATTATATGAAATTTAATATATTTCAATATTTCTGAACAATCGTACATCGTTAATTCGTAAACCGACCGTTGAATCACGAGGCATAGGAGTGTTTTGATATTTTAGCGATTTTCGAAGATTCCCGCTGCGGGGACATCGACGTCTACGACTATTTAAAAATGTCCACACTACGAGGAAACCGACCACAAAGGGTTAAAAAGATCGAAAAATTCGCCTTGACAAGAGTGCATTTTTCATGGAAAATAACAAAGATGTCGAATCGGTAAAACCAAAGAAAAAAGGACGAACGAATGGAGAAGAGATTGCGAAGATTCGAGAAGATATTACAAGAACAAGTTTACACGGCCGACGAAGTATTCAGTGTATGTCAGTTACTCGAACAGCCGAGACCTAAATCGCTGAAAGAGCTCTCATAATTCTACAAAGAATACCGTATCTGCGAGACGTGTGACCGTTGCGTTCTGTGAAGTGAGATCTCGTCAATGATTATTCAGAGCAATGACATAGTGATCGACAAAAACCTATTTTCAAAAAAAAAAAACAAACAAACATCAAACAAACATCGCAAATGTCATTCGAATCGCAGTAGACGGCAACATCATAGTCGTTTGAGCACGTCGTGTCACAGTTATTCGAACAACGCGAACCCTCCATCATCGGAAAGAAATAACAGAAATGATGGGAATCTTTCAAAAGTGTAATATTTTAAAGAAAAAAACGGAGGATATTAAAGTACCGTCAACTTCAGTTCCTCCGACGATTCCTTATATGCCTTTAACTCCACTAAACACCCTCGGTAGAAGTTATCGAAATAACGGATGTATAGGCCGCCGTAAATAGCCACGTGTTACATCTAATGGCTAACCTTATTTTAACGGACCGTAAACGCGCACCCACGATCAATGTTTTCAAAAAAAGAAACAAACAGTTGTTCTTCGTGACGGGTTTTTAAGCATCTGTTATGAAGAAGCACAATGCCCAACGGCCGTTATCAGAGCTACTAATTTAAAAAACGTAGAGAATCGCTGAAAGACGCAAGGACAATCGCACTACTTCATTCGCGCGCGCACACCGTTAGTGCCTTCTCCGTCGCACCATGCGACGAAAGCGAGGCACCCACTACCACGTGCGTATCGCTCCCGATATAAACACGCTGAAAGGGCGCGCCTGATTGGCTGCCTTTAAAAATGAATCATAATTCACAATATAAAATATAATGGGTACATGCTTGAGACCCTTTATATTTTATATTAACGATTCGTAAAAAGATGCCGATTACTGATAGTTTGGGGGAGAGGCTCACTTTGCGGCGTTCCTCCATAACAGCTCGTCGCTCGTCACGCCGCTCGGCGGGAATTTGGGTTGTAGAATACTCGTCCTCAAGCCACCGATAAGAACTTTTCTTTTCCATGTATCGCCCATAAAAACTGTTCTTCTATGTGTCTGACTTCGTTTTAACTACACTGACTGCATTTAATGCTCGGAACTGCTGAGAAATTATTGCTTGTGCAAGCATATCCAGGTATTAAATAAAGTCACCGTACACAGCACATTGGCACGGCACGTTCGTTAGTACGTTGGCGGCAACGTTCGCGGAATGCAAGATTCTCATAACATAACTAGCGCCACGAGTGGCAGATCGAATACTAAAAACATGAGGCATTTCGCATGGGGTTAGTACTGTTTGTCACCGCTTCCGGTAACGAAAGAAACGATGCGGACTATCCATCCGATGATATGAGATGGCGCTGCGAGAGAATTTCTGAAATATTCACAAATTTATAGAACTCGTGTTAGTGATCTTGATACGATTGGATAATCAGTGAGTGATCTAGTCGCGGTGTTTTATCAGTGTGGGCGCTCGCGCGCGCGCCTCTGTCCTTGTATTGTGATATCCCTCTAAACGCTGCAACCGCATTCGTAATTTGATTATCATAAATAAAAAATCAACATCGAAAAACTGCCAGCGATAAAATTGACGCGTCAGTTTTTGAGAGTTACAAATCGTATGCTCGTGGGTGGTCGTGGCGAGCTGGGGAAAAGCACTATGTGGGCGCACGGTCGTGTCGCAAGTTACGCCCTTTGTTTCCTGATATTTCAGGTAAAGCTCATTAATTCCAGGACTTCCTGGAGACTGAGTGCCGACAGGGTTATAAAAGCGACTCAGTTCCCGACGTCACTCGAGGATGATCCGGTCTTTGATATTTTGGCGACTACGGCGAGCCTCGGTGGCGGGCAAAGCTGGAGCAAAACAGCCTCGTCTGAGAGCCACGAAAAACTTCAAGTCTATTGCAACGAGTACAATAATTTGATAGCCGACGATCACGAACGGTGAGATTTCACAGGCGGAAGAAATATCTTAGCATCCATTTTTTTAACTAGATTTTCATAACTTTTGCGCCTTTGAGATGTTGCACAAATGCATGAATCAAAAATATACATTCAACATAATGTTTTTCTATTGATGCACTTTGCGTGTGCCAGTGATCCCCCATGTGCGATTCTACAATTATACCCGATGGATTCTGACCTTAGAAGTTTATGAGGTTTAAGCGTTTCACCAATAAATAAGGATACATTTCTTTCATATAACAGATACTTCAAATTAAATTACTACTGACATATTTATCAATTTTGGCAACAAATGAAGTTTATTGATGTTTAATCGCACTCTACACAATGTAACGTAGTTTTATACGAAATGTTGCAAATTTAGCTGCTTTCCAAAATGGTTGCTACGTACATTTTCACACATGTATGAAACACAATCTCTGTGACTCTTATTATGTACTTACCCTGAGACTATTCAGAGGACCGTAGAAAATTCTGCAATATTTGAATTTAGTCGTTTCTTCCTAATGCGTTGCTCAATCACGTTAATAGAACACAAGAAAATTTTTAAAAACCTTTACTGGTAAGGGCAGCCTCCGTTTCATTTTGGTTTCAGTTCTATCATGATCGTTTGATAAAGTTCAAGGTATTTAGTTGGCCAACCTGGCTTGCATCGTTTGATTGCAATATTGGAATCTGTCCTATTTTTAGCTATGTTAAAGGTGTGGTGCTAAATTAATTCTAAATTGTTTATAAGTCAGTGTTGAATGTCGTTTATCTTGAACTTTATAATCCCAAAATAATAAAGTTGAACTTCTATCAGAGGCATTGGCCGTTAGAAATTAATATCCTTTAGAATTCATTGTTGAGACAACGAAACCTCATTTATTATTTATCCAAACTGACTTCTGAGGCGACTAGGAGAATCACATATCGATCAGCTCCAACAATAATCAATGATACTCCTTTAGTAATAAAATTATTTTTCTAACTCCGTCACCACTGTAGTAATCACAGAATTGTATTTTCCATACACTTTACCCACTGATTTTCTCTATATTTTCATTCTTTTATGCGAGGAGATAATTTTTAAAAGAATCGTTTTACGTAGTTTTCCGTTTTTCCTGTAGTTAGTATTTGTGTGTGGCTTGCTATTCTTTCAGCATTAAGAAAGCCCTAACTTTGGTACCATTGGCAGACGCTTTACGTCGTACGTATTGACCGATACGCCAAACATCACCGAACCCTATCCACCTTCGTCAGAGGCATCCGGTGAACAATATGCCTGTTCGCCGGACCAGCAGTGCGATGATATCGTACTGGATTGCGGTAAACCCGTGAATTTTACGTATTACGACAATTTGGTTGGCGTCGCTAACAGGAACAAGCATCCTCTAGTGCCAGAGCCGCATGTCGCGCTAATGTTCAAAAAGAGCAGCGGCAAAGTAACGGACGTTGATATAGACTTATTAGAGAGACGCTTGAAAAAAGCCAAAAAGGAGGTAATCCCACTCTCTTTTTCCAATATTGTACATAACATCTCGGATCGATGGTTAATAGCTGACGCTCTTCCGTGTCTCTTTCAGAAACCCAAGTCTGTTCAATTGTACAATCAGATCGGCAATTTCTGGCGTATAAAAGGCAACGCTCAGAGATCGATTGAGTGTTTTCGAAGAGCCCTCGCGGTGTCGCCTCACAATGCTGAAGTGTTGCTAAATCTTGCAAGAGTTCTCCTTGTTCTCCAATATTTGGATGATGCGACGTATCTTGCAAGACGCTCGCTGGAGCTTCAACCACCCGATCGCAATGCCTGGGAGCAATACCTCACCCTGGGTCAAATATTTAAAGCTTACGGTCACTTTCAAGAGGCGGCTGTGCATCTTCGCCATGCACTGGAGCTGAAGCCAGATTTGGCAGATGCGGCTGAAGCCTTGAAAGAAGTCGAATCCCTGCCAGCGGCGAGCATACACATCTACACACTGCTCATTATAGTTTGTTTGGTAAGTGAGTAATTCTCAACACAGCCACCATCTGGAAGACTTTTGATAATATCGAAAGCTATGGAAGCTTTTGAACAAAAATTAATAAATTATTGATATTTTTTCCACTCAATCACTTGCAAAACTGGAAAAAAATTAATCTCTATAAAACACACAATCACGCAACGGACTTTTCTCTTTATTTCGTTGCTCATTTCGTGGTAACCCTACTACTTCGCGCGTCAAACTACCTAAATTTTTTGGCATTCGTAACGCAGGTATTGGGCGTTCTTCTAGTCGTTCTCAGTAGCATAGAATGCGATGAGAACCTCACTTTGGCCGCCGAACAACTTCAACGGCCGGTGCAACGTCATTTCAATAGAGCGATGGCGATGCGCAGCCTGCGGCTCAATGTATCGCGCAATAAACGTTGTTAATTCTCGATCTCAGCACGAAGCCACAGCAAAGAAGAAGAAATGATAAAAATAAGAAAGGAAAACCAAGAGGCCACCAATCGCTCTAGGATAAGTTTACAGCGCGCGTTATTCACCGATGATTGTATCTTTTTATTTGTTGAAAATAATTGTACGTGAGGCTCACTCTTGAGTGTGCTGAATAATGGCCATTTATTAATTATGGACAAGAAACACTAAATATACAGTCAAATAGTATACGTCGGCAAAAGTTTTTTCTTATCGTTCAGTACACCTAATTCCTAACAGTTACGTGTACCATAAAAATACGCTTAACGCCAGCGGAGTGAAAGTCATATATATTTTTCCATTTTTCATTACTCTCCAACGTTATTGTTTTGGTTAGAATTCCGTCATTTCTGTTTTCTGACGATGAGTGATCGAAAAGCGCGAACCAAAAAGAAGTTTTAACGAAAATATTAGGCCGTGGGGCAGAACGAGCAATTCACTAGGCTTGCACGAAGATAAGCTAGAGAATACACATGGGCATCTCAACTGGATGATTTATGGATGGATAACCATTCGAAGGGAAGCAAAAATATACATCTGTTCAATACTGATGAACTGAATGGTCGCGATAACGTCGCACCTTAAGTTATTCTTTTCTTCTGAATTCTCTTTTACTATTTTGTTTCTTATCCGCGAGTTAACATCTTCACTACTATATGGAATGCATCGATAATACAGATTCGTGTTTACATCTGAAGAGGAAAATATATGTATTTACGCTAAAATGCATTTGTTTAAAAATGGGAGTGACAACAGCGATATAAAATCGCGTGGCAAACTATTTTGCAGTTTTTTTTTCTCTTCTTTTGAAACGCGTCGCGAGACTTCAGATTTCCGTTTTTTTTTTCATTTATAATAAATAGCTCTGTATATCGTACGGAGTATACAGCGTATATGAATTGAAACACACAGGGCAAGTAATGAATGCTGCATCGGTACAAGTTATCGGTGAACACGTTTTTCTTTCATATCTACTCTCGCAAACGCAACTCCTACGAAACCTTTATGTACAAATACCGCGACATGGGAAGAGTCTTTAAAAAAAAGGGAAAAACAATAAGTAAAGTCACTATGGGACTGATCAAACGATACGTGTTACAAAACGTGTCTAAACTGCGATCGATCGCAATGCGTGACGAACGTTTTATGCGTGTGCCTTGTTTCTTCTCGCCGCTGGATAATCACAAACAAAAGAAAACGAAACTCCGTCCTTTTCCGTTGTATGTTTCCTTTGTTTTTTTATATTCTCTGAAATACTATAACAATGAATAACATTTACGATAATTGGGGAGGAGGGCAAACATGAGAGACGTCGTATTTACAAAGAAAGTTCGCGAGCTCTCGCGTCGTATGAAAATAATCATGCTCAGGCTGACACACTCACGCATACATATATATATGTACATATATATATATATATATTACTATTCATACTTTTCTGTTGCCCCCTCGTTCATTCATTTATTTCCTCTTCATTTTCCGCCAGGATTATATGCGCAATGAAGGAATAAAAGTCGTGTGGAGATGTAACATGAAAAAATATTTCATCAACTCTGTAATACGGTCCGCTAAGTTCATATTTTGTCTTTTTTTTTTCGTGTTCTCATAAGTGGATTAAATCACGAAGAATTTAGGCATTACTTCTTCTTAAAACTAGAGGGTTATTCTGATCTTTCGTTATATACAGACGCCACTGGCGGATTGATTAATAATATTGCAATTTCTCCAACTAGTGCTTCGTTCAACGATCTCATACGCTAGTCTCTCCTTCTGTCCTACTCACACTAATTAAGACGTCAGTTGTTGCAGTGTTATCGTTTTTCTCATCTTCATTGAATCGATTTCGAAATCTTTCCGTATAATGCGATTATAACTTATGAAACCGTGAAGGACACGGCGAACACGTACATCTGGGCTTGTTTCGCGAATTATTATTATCGTTCCGTATTTTCCTCTATTTCCACCCAGTTCGGATCGTTACCGATCTTATTCGAGACATCACTGTAAATACCCTGCGCGATATTCGAAGAGTAAGAAAAAAAAATGTGAAAGAAATATTTCATTGACCGAGGTCTTCTAATTTCTCGCACTTCAGAATCATTGACAATCGCGAGACTGCTCGATTCTTAACAACGTGCGAAGCCTCGAGCAGAAAAACTCCTATATCACACATATAGTTACACAGTTGTCTAACTAACAAATCTCTTCCTGTTCGTGTACTATTCGCCACCTTTACGCTTTAATGATTCCAGAGATCGAAACCAGCGAAGAATCTTTTCTCGATATAATCCCTCTCTATCGAATGTAACACATTATTATCGGATACGTACTCTATCTCGGGTATGTACGTTGTTCTTTTCTTTTTCTTATTTTTCCTTTTTCCTCGTTTTCAACCGTGCGTGGAACACCCTAAGATGAGCACGGGAACACGTGCGTTTCTCACCCAAGTCTGTACTTTTCTTCTGTCTCTAATGTACGCTAAATAATACTTGCGATGCAACTTAGAACTGCACCCAAGTGGCGTTAGTCGGCGGTGCCGTTCCAGCGGCTGGTTGCTGTTGCTGTTGTTGCGAGGCACTCGCGAATTCTCCCCACTCCGAACCTGTTTGACCTTGCAGTTGGGAGTTTTGTGCGGGTTTATGAGCAGGCGAGGATGTTGGTGTTCTCGCCGGAGGCGGTGCGATCTTTACACCACCGGGAGGTGGAGGCAATCCCAGGCCAACCTGAGCCCGCGATTTCGTCTTGGCTGAAACTTCGCTGCCATCTTTTTTCTGTTCAATCAAAAACGTATACAGGTGTAATAACAATAATTGACACAAAATGTTTGAAGAAATAATTTGTAATATAAAATAACATGGCGATAAGAAAACAGTTTGGCAAGATTATACAATAACTGCGGATAGAATGCCATTGGAAAGAAATACAAAAAATTAACAACTTCCCAGTCGGCGTGCTTATACAGACCTGTTCAAGTATTTGAAGGACTACTTAAGTAGGTTGTTTATTAATTAATTCATCAACTGACCGTGATTTTCATGTTGATCTTGATGGTTTCTCCTTCTTTGAACCTAAGATCCAGCTCCTGCTTGGGAGTTTCCTTTTCTTTCTCTATTTGTTCGCGATTCTTGAGCCACTTGAAGTGATCCTGAAGGGCTACGTTAAGATCGAAACTGTCCGATCTATCGAGAAATCCGACTCCTATGAAAGCGGATCTACCATTGTCATCCTGAATTCTCAATACGAAATATCGAGAAGAATCGGTAACAGGCTCCACCGCTAAACCGGGGTAAGTCTCGATAGGACACTTTGCAAACAGTTCGCCGGTCATTTTGTCCTCCAGTTTGATCGTGATGTTGTCACCCTGTGAGACCAGACGCATTCTGCCGGTCCACGAAGGCTCTTGCAGACTCCAGTCTGCAGCACTGAAACAATGGAGCACAAAAATATTGTTTTCATTGACATTTCATATAAAAGTATTGAGTTTTGCTTTGTAAAAGTCTCGACATCCCAAAATTGTTCGGTTTGATCATGAAGAAAAAAACATCGCGTTGAACGTGGGAAGTTATGCGGAAAGGAATGTTTTTTTGTCTGAATGAAAGTGATAAGAGAAAGTCGCGAAGGCGTTGCTCCTCGTTATTTTCGCAATGGGAATAGCCCCGATAATGACAAAAATATTGTGGTGGTACAAAAAAAACGTGTTCGCATGATAACGATAAACGAAGGATCGGAAGGGGTGAGGGTAAAAACAAAATGAGGAAATCCATCAGGACTTACCGATGGCCTCTGTTCGACGACCGCGGCGGAATTTTGAAAACGAATACTTCCGATTTAACGAGAAGCACACTCTCGTAAGTATCCATGACGAGTGGAAAGGAAAAAAAATATTCTCTTGAATATGTTGCGAACGAGGAAAAAATCTGGTATTTTCAATGCTGAGACTCTCCCCACTGACACGAGTACGATTTGACAACCCCGTCAAGTACTGAGCTTCCTTAGCGTGTACACGCAACACGTCTCTTGGCACACACACGCACACTTCCGGCGTGATTCGATAATTTTTATCTGCTGTCACGCCTCCCGGTTTCGCCTCCAAGGCCTCCAACAATCTGGGAACGTACCCTGATAATAGAGAGTTTGGCTATGTGGGGGCGAAACACAATATAGCTGGTAATATTACCGCTTACTGACCGTCATAAAGACAACGAAGCATCTTTTCTATAACTTTCAGCCTGCATCTCTAAAATTCAACTCGATTTTTCTATTTCTTCTGCATTCGCAAAAAAAAGTCCTGCAATTATTTTTTCGCCTAAGTACCTAATTCTCGTTTTAATTTTATGGTAAATCTGTACGACAATTCGGTGAATGTGACGAAAAAATAAAACTACAAGAGAAACATTAGACGTTGCGTCCATCTTGCGGTAATACCGGGAGTGAAAAAATTCACTGGGAACGCCGGAAATGACGACTCGATACATTAGAAACTTCTAGATTTTTTTAATGACCCGCGATTCACGTTTTCCTTGTCTCCAGAAATAAAACTAAAATAATGAACGGATGGAGTTATTATTTTCGAGCTCAAATCGCCGGTCTGTAAAGGAATACGATGCATCGCCTCATAGAGAATCACTTATGAGACCGCCGTCCTTTTGAAAATGTGGAAAAAAACATGGCTACCGATATTCCAGGTAGCTGCGCATGATCAAGTTTTTTCTCCGTCACCCCCTCGTCCCTCACTTCGTTTTTCATCAGTTTCAAGGAAATGGCGTCTCACGGGTGGAGTACGTTGCGTCAAATTTCACAAATCATGAATGAATCTTAAGATAAACGATGCATTGTCACTGAATCAAGATTAAAATAGTTTACGGTAAGTTCGCGGAGTGTTTTCGTGTATTTTTCGTTACCGCGGCACACGTGAAAACTGTTATATGGAATGATTTTTGCGGCGCGGGCTATTGGTATGTAAACAAACATTCGTACGCGAAGTACTGTCACGGAAGCTTTTCACCGTGCGATCTGTCGTTAAGACCCGCTATTTCCATTAATAAATGTTTCGCGGTATCACCGGCGTCACAAATTTAACAACGTTAATGCCAAGGATCGTGACAATAACGATAAAAAGTGATAATTCCAACGGCGTAACTATAACGGAGGTTTTTTTTTATCGGATGACCGTTTACCCGCGCGTTCTTTCACGTCTATATTTTCGTCACGCGTATCTGAAATTCATTCCACCTGGATTACGCGATGTCAACAACGAGATATTTATAAAACTGCTGCCATTTGTAGATCGGGAATCGGACAGGAAAATCAACGCAGCTATGAACGAAGTAAGTGGAGGAAAGCAAGAGAACCCTAGCACTTCAGCCTGGGAAGTCTTGACCAGTCAGCCCACTTCGCCGTTACCAGTCATGCATCATCTTCATCATCCGGCATCTCAACAGGATGCCAATTCTCCCATAGGACAAGCGACGCTGGTGCTGCCTTCCAACAAACATCAAACTCCTCTACCACCTGTGCAGGTGGTTGCCGAATTAACTCAAGTGCAACAACAGATCCCGTCCACGCAAATGATGAGTCCAGCGGCAGGCTTTCCCGAAGCTGAATTGTCCCTCGAGCTTCAGCAACAAGGCTGGAAAAAATTTTGGAGCAAGCGCGAGAACCGACCTTATTTCTGGAACAAATTGACTGGCGAATCTCTATGGGTTGTCCCATCGTTGAAACCACAGGTAATGCGTTTATTGTCAAAAAACGGTAAACAATGGCGCTATTATTTAAAAAAATTGCAACCATTTCTTCGTGTCTAATGCTCGTGGGTGACCAAATAAACTGGAATTGATAAATGTTTAAGCACACCAATAAACATATAGAAATTAATGTGGTCATATGTGGCATGGTTAAAAATTAATCTTTTTGCAATTTTACACAATATCTTCCCACAATATTTGAAATATTTGCAAAAATTTTGTTGCAAATAAAAGTTACAACCGTAAAGCACAAGGTGATAACAGATTTATTCTTTTCTTTACAAAAACAAAGCTGCAGTGAACTTTTACTGAATTGTAACGTGATATCCTTAATTGCAGTTTGATCCTATCACGGATCCGCTTGGCATCTGCGGAACTTCTCCTATTCCAGGGAACGGTCCAATCCCTCCAGGCACTCCGGGAGGACCTTTGAAAAGGCGAGCTTCCGAAGAAGGATCGGCGATGCCGGTAGTGAAGAAATTTGTCCTCGCGTATGTAAAGAGCCATAATCATTGAACCAAATATATGTTTACCCCTGCCCACGCATCGATACTTAATATACATTTTTCTTCCACTCTCACAGTGGTCCTTGGGACTTGGAAATACCTACGAACGTGATAATATACGAAAGAGCACCTTCGAACCTGTTGCACGTACATCCGGACGCGGAGGCGTTGCGCTGCAGCTTGCTCGCGAAGTTACGTCAGTGCTATCAGGAACTGTGTCACACCCGGGAATCCATAGACGCGCCAAAGGACTCGTTCAATCGTTGGTTAATGGAACGCAAAGTGATAGACTGCGGTTCGGACCCGTTGTTGCCGAGTCAGTGTTTTCCTGCGATCTCGATGTCCATGTATCGCGAAGTAATGAACGATATACCGATAAAACTTGTACGGCCGAAGTTCACGGGTGACGCGCGAAAGCAGTTGTCCCGATACGCGGAGGCGGCGAAAAAAATGATAGAATCTAGATCGGCAACGGCCAACAGCCGGAAAGTCGTCAAGTGGAACGCCGAGGACACGTTTCAATGGTTGAGGCGTACGGTTGGTGCGACCTTCGACGATTTTCAAGATCGTCTAGCCCATCTGAAACGTCAGTGCCAGCCGCATCTCACGGAAACTGTGAAGCACAGCGTCGAGGGTATTTGCTTGAAGATCTATCACTTGTCGACGGAATATGCGAAAAAAGTGAAAGACAAGAATAATCAGATATTGAAGGACAACGGTCTCGGTGACGTGATACCGTTGGGTGGTCCCGCGAGCACGCAACGCAAAGTATGGTGTTATCCCGTGCAATTCTCATTGCCCGCGCCACGCTTGCCGCAGGTCGAGTACCTGCCCGAACGCGAGCAAACGATGCTGCGATATCACGGTGACACGATGTGCATAAATAATATGCATTTGACGAAACTCGAGCATCTCTATCGTTACAATTGTTTCGATGACAAAAAGTTCGAGATGTTCTTGCCCCGAGTATGGTGCATGCTCAAACGTTATCAGACTTATCTCGGTGTGAACGAGGGCCAAGCGACGCAAATGGCATTACCGGTTACCGTGTTCGAGTGCCTTCATCGTTCTTTCGGCGTGACATTCGAGTGCTTCGCGTCCCCGTTGAACTGTTACTTTCGGCAGTACTGCTCGACTTTCGCCGATACCGATTCTTACTTCGGTTCGCGAGGACCATTCCTCGATTTCAGGCCCGTCAGCGGTTCCTTCCAGGCGAATCCACCTTACTGCGAGGAACTGATGGAGGCGATGGTCAATCATTTCGAACGTTTGCTCGCTGACTCGCCCGAGCCGTTGTCCTTTGTCGTTTTTCTGCCGGAGTGGCGAGACCCGGCCCCTAACGCGCTCATCAAGCTCGAGGGTAGCCATTTCAAGCGCAAACAGGTTGTCGTGCCTGCCATGGAGCACGAGTACAGACACGGATTTCAACACATATTGCCAAAGTACGGTGATTCATCGCCGATTTTGTTCACAGAGCATCCGAATGCGTTAGCCATATTTTTATCCTATGGGTCGATACATATTGCTGTATTTTTTTCCCTCGCAGAGGTGAAGTGAACATCAGAGCAGCGCATGGGACCCTGGTTGTCTGGTTACAAAACGCGGCTGGTGCCGCGCGTTGGGGACCAACCGAGGAACGCGTCGAGTCGTTGTTGGAGGCTTGGAGGCCGGGACGAGAGAGGGAGCGGGATAGGCAAGAGTTGCTCTCACCACCGAGGCAAACGCAACAACCGATTCCCTCGACTCCGATACCCGCGCCACCGACACCAGCTACGAGTCCCGCGACTACCGTTCCGCCTCCTCTCATGTCCGTTGCCGTGGCGCATCCTATCTGAATCCTCGAACAGGTCGAAAGGGTACGGCACTTTAAACCCCTTTCCCGTTTCATTATCAATTCGCGCGAACGAGACGACAGGAACGAAATTTATTCTTTTATACTCATTGCTTCGTTTCCAATGTGAATAACTAACATTTGTTATATAAAAAGGTCTAATTAGGGTTAAACGTTCGTACGACGAGCTGGTAGCTACCAGACTTTTCTTTTCCTTTTTATTGGCTTTCCTCGTACTTTTACCTCTCGTTTCAATATCGCCCGCGTCATCCTCCGAGAGTCAGCTTTGACGTAGTCGATCGTTCGACGTAACGTGGCCATTCGCAATCTCGTCTCACGCTACGCATGCCGATGATGATTAGGAACGTCGAAGAAGATTCGGTTATCCGGGCAAACGGTATACATGGCCGTAATCGGTCGCGCGAACCAATCTCACATTTTAGATACCATCACAATAGCGAGAAGGAAAGAGAGAAAAATATATGTGTGTGTGTGTATGTGTATGTGTATATATATATATATACATATACAAACACATAAATGGAGAGATGTATGCATATATATGTATGCATGTATCTATAATTTAGGCATAAAAGAAATCTATATATTCGAGATCCGCAGATTTGGTAAAGTCCGATCTTTCGAGCTCTGTTAATTGTTAAAAATGAAAATGTATCAACGACTTTACGAGATCTACGGATGATTTAGATGATAATTGGATATATACTTGCCGTGCAAGCTGAGAAAATGGAAATTTAACTTTTCCTTTAATTCTCGTTTTCGTATTGAACGCATTAGATTTTATCGAAACCCCGATTGTATTGTAAACATTGATTTTGGACAGGATAAAATATCGTCTCGCTGCGCGCAGTTGACTAATCGTTTTTTTCTCCTCATAGAGGACATCTAGAGGAGATCTCACGATATATCGATCGTTAACAAAACTCATGAACACTTTCGTACTATTTATTGAAGGCGTGGCAAACGACACAAACACAATGATAATAATTACTAAGATAGCGTTTTGGTTTTTTCGATGCTGCGACGATGTGTAATTGTAATTACGAAGATGAAGAGGAAACAAAAATACATATATTTTTTTAATTGGGAAAACGCTGTTGGGTCGCGTCAAAGTTCGCCAACTCACCAAATATTTCTCTCTTTTATTTCGTGTATCTCTATCACACAACACACTGAAATATCATGAAAATTCTCAGCAGGTATGAATGCCAATCATCCAAACGTAAAACTATTTCATCATAGTCCGCCCTCCATTCTTTTTACAAAATTCTCGATAATGTATCCGAATCGTTAAACGTTATTGGGAAACATTTATTTTCGTGATTGTTCATTCAAACGATCCAATCATTCACGATTATCAACGCACACAGACTTATCGCTTCGAGTATACGTCGGAGCTCAAAGTAGTTATTTAAAAAGAAAAAAAAAAAGGCAATTCGGACGTTTCGAATTCGACAACAGAGTCTTAAATCATAATCCGGGTCTAAGCTATTCTTACCGAGCATTTTAACTGCATCAAATTGTGGTGTATTAAAATCAATCGAGGTACGTAAGAAAAATGATTGAAAAGAAACAAAACAAACAAATAAAATGATTCGCATATCACTGGCTCCGTGACCAGAGTTGAGCAATGATTCCGAGTAAAATTCTCGTTCATCTAGCGATGAAAACGTGCTTGCATGGAGACATACTATGTAATGATCACGACTCTCAATTGTTATTTCATGAGAAGTAAATAAAACACGTGTTATTTACACTTTTCATATTTCGAGTGAAGGAAAAATCCAGATGCGCTTCTGTCCTTTGTAAAAAAGATGATACAACTCGCAGAATTTTATTCTCAATCATACTTGACTTATAGATTTTGTACATTTTTATTAGAGTTCGATTGTAAATATTAATTATGTATTCATGCACATAAACACATACATGTATATATACATACGTATGTGATATCGATGCTCGAATCTACAGATATTTATGCTTGCTAGAATAATAGTACACAAGAGAATGTACGAATTCTAATGTCTGACGAAGAAACAGCGAAAAGAAAGAAAAACAAAGTCGGTTGTTTTATATGAGATTGCGTATACATGCAATGTTTGGTAAGGATCAACCGTATGTAACGTTATAAGTTTAAAATCTTGTGTATCACGTATACGTTAATACTGATTTTTTTTTTTTACAAAAGTCCTACTTTTCACCCTACCGTCTTTTCAATGCTCCCGCCGCTCATCTGAACTACTAACATACCGGTAACTTCGCATAGCTTGTTTAAGACGTTTTCGTGTTATTTTTAAATTTTTGTTCAATTTCAAAATATGTAATAATAGGTAATCCAGCGAGCAATTGCTTACTTACTAAATGCCGCGAATAAGCTTCGAGGCTCGAAGTGAGTTCTCATATCGAAACGTTCAAGGATATGTTTATTTTATATCCCTTCTGTCTCGCTTATGTCACACACAATCGGTCTACCGGTATAGCGGTGCAATTACGATTGATTTCCGAAAGATCTCGAATAGATGCGCGATCGTATTTTTTTTCGCGGTGTATTTCAGTTGTAAGTTAAATTCGTAACGGCGTTTGTAACGAGAATCCTCCGAATGTGCGCGATAATAATCCGGAAGTCTGCAGCGCAAATAAGTGAAAAAATTGTAAATTTATATGGACAAAAAAAAATATATATATATATATATATACACGAACGTGAAGATTGATAGAGACTACAAATTTTAATATGATGTAAATTATAATAAAAACGTTGAAGATAGAAGATGAGTGGCAACGTCATTATTTTCATTCCATTTTATTTCATATTGGAAGAAATAATTTCGTTTACATCGTCGATCAAACGATGAACTCGATCGTCATCGAATACAAGCTCGTAAATATCTTTCCGTTTGACATCGTTGATCATGCTGATCAGTATTTTTTTGGCTCGATCGAGATCGTAGCAGCAGTGCTTTCGGCCAATTTTCCATACGTCGAAACTGCGATATTGTTCGATATCGCCCCTCAAAGCAGACAATCGTTTCTCAATTATGAAAGCTAGAAATTTGTAGAAATCCGGGTAATCCATGCCATGCGAAGCTTTCAGCATCAGCTGGCAATGTTTATCCCAATCGTCCATATCTCGGCAATCCTCAACCTCTCTCATCACCGCGGACAATTCGTTTTGTAGAGCCACCCACGAATTCCACACGTTGCAGCCATTTATCCAGTTGTGATTCACAGAAATAGTGTCTTCCTGTTTCCAACGAATAAAACTTAGTGTAAAATGCATCGCATTCTTTCGTGTCAACATTGCGAATAAAAGTGGTTGAAAAAAATGTGTCGTTAGTGAATGTGTAAGGCACTGATGGACTGGGCTAATACTTTGAAGAAATGAACAGTAAAGATGGATGAATTCCATTTTTATTCAAGTTTTAATATATCGCTTTATTTGTTTCGCAATACTTTAATATTAAATTGTTGAAATATAAAATGTGTTAGAAGATGACCTTGAAATATAAAGGGAATCCTAGTGCGGCATATGCCGGAGTATATGTGAAATACCCCAAATAGAAGAAAAAATTGTTTTACCAAATTCCAGACTTGGTGGTGCCATCCCGAAGGTACGAATATTATTTCTCCTTCGTTTTGTATTACTTCAAAGCTTTTTATCGTTCCTTCACTGTAGTTTGGATACTTAGCATTATCCTTTAGTTCGGCAGCAGTCGCGTCGAAACACAATTGTCCATGTGCATCGCGAAGCTTATTTTCTGTTCCAGGAGGAAAAAGTATCCACCTCTTTTTACCGACGATATTTGCCGACCAGCTGTACGAGGCGAAAACATCCGCGTGGAACGGTGTCCTGGGGAATACAAATGCTTGCCACGCTCGTGATTAATTACATTTGCAACGGGATTGTACGAAGAATATTGAGCTTGGTTTTGTATACCAGGTGCCTTTGGGTCCCATGTAAACAAACATATAATCATCGTTCAAATCCGGATGCGCCATGTAAAACTCGTTCAGCCAATCCGAAGCGAAATACTTTGGGACTTCGTACAGGCGCAAATCAGGATATTTCTTCACGCAGTGCCAATCTTTGAGATAGAGAATCTGCATATCGTTTGTGTAATGTCGGTCTCTGTATTCCTTCCAATAATCAAGATACTTCGCTATCGTCATGTCCGCCTTGAACTGCGAGTTGTAATACTTTCGGTTGCAATCTGCGATAGGTGCTTCACAATTGCCTGAAATTGATCATTATTAGTACAGTCGAATCAAATTTACGTTTTATTTCAAATTTAATAATTGAATAAAGATTTCGGTATAGATTCCGATTTGCAAACTTGTCAAATGCGAGTTATAACAATAGCAAATCGGATGGTGTGATTTTGCATTCATACCGAAAAGTTCCGAGATGTTTTTGAAATTTGGCGCCCCATTCACGTTCCACTCTCGTCTGCATCGCCATTCGCGACTGATGTCTGGCTGGAATACGCAAGGTCGATTTTCCAGGAGAAATTTCGTAAAGAATTCACCATACGTCATTGAGCTACTGGCATTCGTCTCTGGATTGTTTTTAACACTGTTATCCAAAAGTGCAGCATTGTAATTGTCAATTTCTATCGTGTCAGCCATAATTGCTCAATGAACGACGGCAGGCACATCGGCGCAGACGTAACTGAAAACAGCTCAAGGTGGCTGCCGCCCGCCTACTTTTCAACTGTACTAACTTATTTATTTGCTCACAATCGATTTGTAAATAAGGACGGCTAAAGATATTTTATTCGCAGGCTATGAAAAAAAGTGTATTGTTCGTTAGACGAGAAAAACCTTCGAGCTCGTGTGGATAAATATATTTTTAGGAACACATTGAACTGCGCATGCGCGATCATCGTGAAGTCGCTGTATATCGACGTTCGTCATAACCTCTTGGTTGTTGTATTGACGTATACATTGAATGTTACGTTGAAAACGAAATAAATTTAAATATTCTTGCGCTTAATAATTATTATACGATTTTGTACTTCGGAAAAGAATAATAGACAATGGCAGTGGCGAAGCAAAATGTTAAGAAGTTGAAATGGGCGTTGGATTTTTCACACAAGTGCGTATAGATTTATACCATGTTCAATGCGTCCGTATCGTTGTTTAACATGAACTTTTAATTTATCACATTTTTACAGAAATAAACAAGATAAAAATCCAGATTTACCTTCACCACCGGGTTACACGCAGTCGGCCGCTTTTTTGCAAAACACGGAAATGCAGAGGGATAACGATTCTAATCATTTGATCATCAAAAAGTCATGGGACTTAGCACTCGGACCGCTAAAACAAGTCCCCATGAATTTGTTCATAATGTTCATGGCTGGAAACTCTATATCTATTTTCCCTATTATGATGGTGGGAATGCTCATAACGAGGCCTGTCAAAGCTCTCTTTTCACTTCAACAAAGTAAGTACCGAAAAAAACTGAGTATCCTAGCGTCATTATTCTATGACGCTACTTTTGCTATAGGAATGTCCACATCTCCATCATTAAAGGATTAAAGGATCTTTCCTAACATATAAAAAAAAATGATACTTAACTTAACTTTGTACTTTTTATTTTGCCATAAGTTAAGGATGTCTTTGAACCTTATATTTCTTCTCACGACTACCGATAAATTATTTTTAAAAAACATCTGCATGTTTTTCTGAAAATAACGATTCTGAAATAAATGACATATTCACTGCTGCGCACGGTAGGTTTTTCAAAAGCAAATATACGCATAAAAAACAGAATTTTCTCAATGCATCTTCAGACTGGTGAGAAATTCCCAAACATGATTTTCGCTACATGTTTCTAACGAGACAATCAACCTTGCACATTTTTATTTATTTGCTTGAATTTTCCATGAATATTTTCCCTTGATATATTATTAAGAATCCTACCTATTATTAGGAATCTCACATTTTAATCTATTCTGATAAAAATAAATCCTAAAATGGCCACTAACCATTTTGAGGGCAGGCTTGTCGATTTAGTTTATAAATGATTATTTATTGTTATTATCGATCACTGATAATACGACGGATTGATAATATTTATTTCATTTCAGCTTTCAAAGTGATAGAGGGGACTCACGTTTTTGGGCAAAAACTTGTTTTCTTTCTGGGACAATTGGTCAACATAGCACTGGCTCTTTACAAATGCCAGTCGATGGGATTACTGCCGACACATGCATCCGATTGGCTAGCCTTTGTAGAGCCTCAAGCCAGAATAGAATATTCGGGCGGTGGCCTTGTCTACGTTTAGCTGGTCGCAGCAACATCTTCCCGCTACTGGCGGTTGGATTATTCCTTGCGTTTTGGTGTAACACGTGGTTTGTGAACGGGAAGAGACAGATTCAGGAAATATAATTCATTGTACATTTTGTAGGAAGCTTGTATTGAAAGAGACGGAAGATCAACAAAAATATATACGTAACTGGAACTCGAGTAGATATCGAGGTTATCTTTTACACGGATACATTCTCCTTTTTTGTCTCCCAGACACGATGCTCTACTTCTTTTTATATTCTTCTGTGATTTCTCTTATTTTTTCCATTAACTTGGCAGGGTCGTCCACTTTTGGTATCTGTAGATTTATTTATAGCATTGAGTCGCAATATTTTATTGCTGCACGACTATTCATAAACGAAAACAAAAGGCGGTAAAATATTTCTTCGAAGTGGATTAATTACCTCGTAATTTTGGGCTATGTACAATCCTGCATAAACGCCGATACTTAACGTTACCTGGAAACAAGAACCGGTTTAACTCGGATTTGGAGAGACCTTTACAGATTTCCTTTGAAAGAAATTGAACGTTTTGAGGTTACATGCAATCAAAAAATAGGCGAGCTTACCAAAAATTTGAACATTTTGCTATATATGAAAGGCAAGTTTGACCTACGAAATAAGATTACAAAGGTAAAGCCTTGGAAGATTTCGTGATACGATTCCTCGTCTTTGACCACTCTCTGTAAACATCTGCGACTGACATGCAGTTATGGTATATAAAACGAGATTGCACAACTCTGTATTTTCGTTATGCGGAATGTCTGTAGTTTGTAGTGCCTCACTCTGGCGCTCGTTGCGGTAGTTTGTAGTGTAGCTCAACCGTATTTTCCTTGCATATCGATACTTTGTGAGAAATCGAATTTCAAAGTTAATTTTTGTTCCTCGCACCGGTATACCGAGTACACGCTTATAATATTGTTTTATTTTTAATACTTGAGCGAACACATTATTACAAATAGTCCAATTGCAAGCCTTGCGTCTCCGTGACAAAATATTCTCACAGAACAACCAGCGCCCTGAATGAAAACGAGTATTTAAAAATTTGGACAAAACGTGATCGATCTTAATGCACGGAAGTGAAGCCTCGTATTCATGAAAAGAAAAATTTCCTCAGGCCAACTGCTGCACTTCCGCTATTTCGGATGCGCCGATTATTCTTGCGCACTTTTCCCGCCGTATTTCGGTCAGTACCATTTTGTCTTTTGATTTGTGTGTCGATCGTACGAATACACGTGTTATTTTCACATGCAGATTGAGTGATCACAAACTTCTATGGTACGTATCAACGAGCGCAATGCAAATTGGACTTTGAAAACTGAGCCATGTGGCATTTTGCATGCAAAATTATTGCCGTTCATTGAACGCTACATGTCGTATTTTTTAGGTTAGGTAATAATCGGAGCAATGGTTCGGCACAACAATCAATTGCCGGATAATCTTCCACAGCTGCAAAATCTTATAAAACGAGATCCAGATTCTTACAAAGAAGAGGTACGTTGAAGAGCACTGCGAGATAATTTATTGCTTCGCATTATTGGTCCTCTCATTAAAATCGAACATTTCTTTCAGTTCTTGCAACAATATCGTCACTACAAATCGACATTGGAAGTTTTTCGTCTAACTCCTGACAAGTTCAACAAAAGTCTCGATGAACTGTCGATGTTCTTGGCCCAGGTGAGATATTTCATCATTGAATCACTTTTAATTCTCCGCAACTTGACAAAACGCAAGTTTGCTCCTGAAGCATGCAAGATATTTTCCATTTCTCGCTGAAAACACGTTTCAAATTTCAAGTTTTATACACTTAAAAGGAATATGAAATTTCTACAGTCTAACTATTATACTGATCAATTGATGAATTATATTTTATATATTAATAGCAATGACACTTGTAAAAAGCGATTTATAGTCTATATATGTCATAACGCTACTTCAAATTTTATTTTACACATCACATTACTCGGAAAATAATTTTTCTATTGAAATTCAAATTGTTTATTATTTTGTTTTGGTTTGAATATAGTTTACTTACTACTTATATTATTTTGCATTCTATTCTGTTGCATACTTTACCCTTCAGATCAAATAGAGCGATAGAAATAAATCGAGGCACATTCCTTTCCTGTATTATCATAGTCGCATGGACTCTGCTAAAAATAAATAAGCAAAGTTTCTACAGGAGAACAATTTTTGTTTCTCTTGCAGGTGTAATAGCGTCGTTTGTCAAGTTGGGGATCCTCGTACATATATTGCTGCTGTAACAATCGCTTTGTGAAAGAAGTCTAGTTTAGGGTACCCGTGTAATTGACGAAAGAGAGAGTAACGATGGAAGAGTGCGTGTCATTGCTGCGTGGTGATATACTGTGCAGGGATCATATAATCAAATTTCTCTATTCACTGATAGGTAGGCTAAACGAACCATTGCCTGATTGCCTTTTTCTGTATGGTCATGTCGCCACGGGCAAATCATTGGTAATTAACAAAATGTTGAATCATCTGAAGGCCAACTACAGTATTGTCAATTGCATAGAGCATCCGAACAGTCGACACATTTACGAGTACATACTCGCCGATTTGGGTCACGAGAAGCTTTCTTCCTCGAATATGTACAGGACCGAATGGAAGTGCGAGAATATATTGAGTTTCATATCTCAACTGCGGCAAATTGCGTCGGCCGATGAACGTCGAATTTTCATTATATTCGATAAGTGCGACAGGCTGCGAGACGCGGATGAAAATATGCTCCCAGCATTGTTGCGACTTCGGGAATTGTCGGGTCTGAACGTTTGTACGATTTTCATGAGTGACGTAGTATGGGAGAAATATCGAGTGAAGATGGGTATGATAGAGCCGATAAAAATTCACTTTTCGCAGTACACTCGAGACGAGCTCGCCCAGATATTGTTCCTTGAGAAGCCCGACAAGTACGGGAACGCCTTTTACAAAAACTACCTTAACCTTTTTCTCTCCGTGTATTTCCGGTTTTGTCGCGACCTTAACGAATTGCGTTACATGTCGAGGATCAATTTTTCCAAGTACGTTGAGCCGATAGAAACGGGTATCTGTGACGAGAACGACGTCGCGGCGCTTTGGCGAAACATTTCCAGTATTTTCAAAACAAATCTCGAGGTTATTTATCTGCGAGTCTCGAGCGATGATTTCGTTGAACGTACACAAATGTCACACGATATCGAGTCGACGACCAAATTAGCCCTGGGTTTCCAGCTACCGTTTTACGCCAAGTATCTTCTGATTGCCGCTTATCTGGCCTCATACAATCCTGCCAAGGAAGATAAACGTTTATTCGTGAAGCAAAGTGGCAAAACTAAAAAACGCAAAACAACGAGTAAGAAAGCTGACGTCATATACACACGCACGGGACCAAAGAATTTTCCACTTGATCGTATGCTCGCCATATTTTGCGCGATTCTCGATGAGAAAGTAGATTTGAACGCTAATCTGCTAGCTCAGATACCAACGATGTGTCAGCTAGGCCTTTTGGCTACTGTCGGGGAAAACAATTTGGACGAACCGAAATTTAAGTGTTGCGTTAGCTATGACTTTGTCACTGTTATCTCAAAGACGGTCGGATTCAGTATCAAAAATTACCTGTATGATTTTATCCACTAGATTCTAAGGCGAATCTAGTGGATTTTTATTTATTTCAATCAAATATGTTGTCGCTAGGTAATCGTTGGAACCTCAAATTCCACGCACAGAATTAATTTCATGTATATAATGTGCTACCCGTACATAGGATTGTCATGGAAAGTTGGATGATTAATACTGTTCAATTTAAAATCATATGCAACATTTTCAACCGGTTCATTAACCCATCGTAGAATTGTAACGCTTTTAATTTGTAAGTGCTTCGTATGGCGTGCTTATGAGATGCTGGTTTTCGATCAAGTGTTGAAAGAAACGGTACAATAGAAAAATCGTGCACTTTGCTTACGGTTTTCCTGTGTTCATTTATCACGACATTGATTAAATATACTATTTTTAAATATATACATAAACACGATATTAAATAATTATGATGTAATGTATTCAACCCTATGGAAATTCCACTCTTTTTTCAATTGACCCATCCTTCGCAAGTCTTTATTGAGTTATATCGCTAATACATTTAAATATTAACAACGAACGATGAAACATTCACAAACGTAACCACTTTTGACTCTAAATAAGAGTCTTCGAGTATATATTGTGCAATGGTTGATGAATTATACAATACAATATTTTATATTTCGAAAGTGAATTTAGGAATTGCAATTTTCGATTAATTTAGTTAAAGATTGTAATCGAATTTAATACGTTTATACGTGCTTCGATACGGTAGAAGCTTACAGTTGAGAATTTTTATATTTTGTAATTCAGGTGGCCCACTGTTACGCCGAGGAGCTCGTTACGTATCCACAAGAAATAGTCGATATCCTACAAACACACAACACGATTCTCGACAATGAAATGCGAATGGTAAGTTCACGGTTTATTTTTCTACTATTTCCTTTGTGGCTCGATTCGCAAAGACTTATCTTTTCCAAATTTTGCAGACGTTTTGCCGTACCTTGATACTATTGAGGAACAAAGGACTTCTCGAACCAACGGCTCTTCTGAGTTTATTTTTTCAATTATTACGATGTCAGGACAAAGCTCTCCGTCAATTTCTCCAGACCCACATAATAACGGACATAAAGAACGTCAACGCGAAGCACAAGAACGCAAAGATCAATACCTCCCTTCAAAACTTCATGTTCACGATGTTGAAGGATTCAAACGCGCGTGCTGCAAAAATGTCAGTCGACATAATGATCGAGTTGTACAACAAGAACGTCTGGAACGACGCGAAAACCGTGAACGTTATAGCAACGGGATGTTTTTCAAAGATCACGAAAGTCATGGTCGCGAGCTTGAAGTTTTTCCTCGGTACGGATCCTGAGGAAAAGGACAGTGATGATAGCGACAGCGACGACGAACCGAACGTAAAGGAGGTAGCGTTGGCCAACAAGGTCAACAAGAAAACAAAGAAACGTGAAAAACAATTGAAGAAGGTTAAGCAATTGTTCGCTAAATCGAAGAAGAAGAAATCCAAGGCTCCCCAATTCAATTTTTCAGCGTTACATCTAATTCACGATCCTCAAGGATTCGCCGAAAAGCTCTTCAAACAGTTGGAAAAGAACAACGACCGTTTTGAGATAAAGCTGATGACGCTGGACGTCGTGTCGCGTTTGATAGGATTGCACAATTTGTTTCTATTCAATTTTTACCCCTACGTGCAACGTTTTTTGCAGCCGCATCAGCGGGAAGTCACGAAGCTGTTGCAGTTCGTAGCTCAGTCGTCGCACGAGCTCATACCACCGGAAACGCTCGAGCCTCTTCTCAAAACCCTCGTGAACAACTTCGTAACCGAGAGAAATTCCGGTGATGTAATGGCGATCGGTTTGAACGCCGTACGTGAAATTTGCTCGAGATGTCCGCTTGTTATGAACGAGGATCTCCTAAGGGATTTGGCACAGTACAAAAATTATCGCGAACGCAGCGTTATGATGGCGGCAAGATCACTGATAGGGCTCTTCAGACATACGATGCCGAATCTCCTGCACAAAAAGGATCGTGGAAGGCCGACCGAGGCTACGGTGGCACTCGAACCCATGAAATACGGTGAAGTCGCCGCCAAAGACTTCGTTCCCGGTGCCGAAGTTTTGTTGGAGAAGGAACGAAACGATGAGCTAGAGATCGACAGCGATGATAGCGAGAACGATGACGAGTGGGTGGACGTGAAGCACAGCAGTGACGAGGAAAACGACAACAAGGTGGACGATGATGATGATGATGAGGATGATGACGATGACGATGATGATGAAGATGATGATGATGAAGATGAGGAAAACGAAGAAGGTGACAGCGTCGACGACGAAAGCGAAAAAGATGAGAACGAAGAAGAAAACATTAATGGAGACGAGGATAAATCTGCGGAAAAGACCGCATCGAAAAAACGCAAACTAGATGAAGACGATGAGAACGAATCAAGTCCACAAAAAAAGCTCAAAACCGACGGGCGAAACAAACGAGCGAAAAAAACTAAGAGAACGAAGCTGGACAGGAAGCGAGAAAAGTTGGAGAGACTGGCGAGGATGAAGAAGGAGAAGAAAGTGGAAGCTACTGCAGAGAAGAAGGAAAAAGCTTCGCAGATATCAGTCGGACGTTTGCTTACCGATGAGGATTTCAAGCGAATCGACACGGCTTTGGTACAGCAACAAGTCACTCACGCGAAACGGGGTGTGAAGAGAACGAGCTTTCCAGAAGAAAAGTCAAGCGGTGAACTCGTTAAACTTGGCGATATTGAAAATATATATAAAAAGCGCAAGCACGACAAACAAGCTCGTATGGATAGTGTAAAGGTGAGTAATATAAAAAACGAGTATATCCATTTTTCAACGTCCCTCCATTCGTGTAAATTTATTTTTCAACGTAACCGCTTAGCAGAACTTTATTACCGTTCCATTACTACTGATATTCTATTTCTAGTTCTCTTTTGCGACGGTTTAATGGTCCCTTGCGATTTCATTAACTCCGAATCGCATTCCGTCCGAAAACTCTGACAAACTTTGTCGTAGATGGAATACGTTGTTGAATGAAAAAAATGTGTCACAAAATTGCCAAACTTTTAAAATGAATAACATCCCGTACAGGAAGGGCAGAAGGGAAGAGAGCGTTTCGGTTACAAGGACGGTCGCCAGAATCCACTTTGCAGCAAGACTAATCGTGAAAAGAAAAAGACAAAAGCTTTTCAAATGGTCAAGCACAAAGTTAAGGGAAAGACAAAGAGATCGTTCAAGGACAAGCAAATTGCCCTTCGCAATCATCTTATCAAACAAAAAAGAATGAAATAAAGGTTTATGAATAAAACTACAATTGCAATTCGGCAATCTTACGAGCCGAAACGTGTACCACGAATCTGTCATTTCGTATTTCCCGCCAAAGTATTTGATACGTTAATCTACCGACGAGTGGCGCTGCGTGCGCGTCCGGCCGCCATTTTCTTAGGACGGAAGCGCCGCTTGTTTGTCAAATGAACAATGACACAATAGCACAGAGACGAGCCCGCACCGTGCGATGGATAGGGTCTACGACAAGTAAAATTAGGGTAATTTCGCTGCTGTCATTTATGCGACACCGGGAAAATCGATAGTGAACACACGCGTCGGTAATTTTCAAGTGATAAGACTAAAATTCAGTGTTTTGCGAGAAAAAAAACCGTCGTCGCTATGCTCATCCAAGAAACTCCACAATGGAACGAGTTCGGCGATTCCAATTTTGAGATTTTTCCAGAACTCGACCTGTCGGGTAAGTACATCTGAGTAAGCCGTCGAGAATGCGTTCCTTTTGTTATCTGTGCAATCGCGGGAACAAAAAACCCAAAAATCATCGTGCGATCGTCGTTACCTCCGAACTAAGTCCTTTATCGACGAATCGCTAGTCGCACGCTCTTTGACGTACGAGAATAGGAAGGAGTTCAAACAAACGTGCTCATTGGTGGGCGTACGTTCGTATTAATGCGATAAGTCAGATAAATGTATACGCGTTCTCGCGGCTTTTGTCCAAAACACGTGTTAGCACATTCCATATGATAATATCAAATTTCGTATCGATATTTCCGTTCTTTCATACATTTAATACAATTTCTTGATTATGCGCGTATATATAATATTTTCGGCTTTAAAACACGATTCCAATGTTCGAAGATCTTACAAATATTTTTTTTTCAAATAAGCACCTCCTTTTTTCGCGTTAACCCGAACAGAGCGAGAAAGATGCCGTTATCACAACTATTACGGAAACAGCTTTAGCGCGATAACCCTATCGCTGTGTTTTTTGTACCCGTCAACTCGGTACAGAATATTCAACCCGGATATTGCCCTGAACCATTCGCTGCCATCAACAACATTGTGTACGATTTTGTAAATTAGGCACCGGAACCCTTAGAATTCGGTGCCCGCATACAAACACTCGAAGAACACGGGGGTAATGAAAATCGAAAGCGCCCTTTCCCTTCGTCCAAAGAAATGCTGTTCGGGTCAATAATCAGGCCGTCACGGTCTGAGAAGTAACGGCGGGAGGAATAAAAGAGAGGTCGCGCGAAATGAGTGAAAGAAGAAGGCCACAAATTATCGTATTGTTCGCGCTTTAGAAAATATAGCAAAAATTCTTCAATGAAAAATGCATATGTGCTACATGTATACACGAGTCATGCATTCTTGACAAACTTTCTCTGACGATGAAGATCACCATCTGATCTTCGGACTTACACGGGATTCTGTGCGTTTAGGTTAATAATAGCACCGGTAAGCTGCGACGACTCATAATTATCGCTTCAAAAATAATTATAAAGTTAATTATTTCTGCCATTACCATATCGGATAATCATCTGTCAGCTTTGAAATAGTTTGACTCGAAAAACGATTCATTATAGCCGATAACGATAAGATAACGCAAAGATAACAAAATTGAAAATAAAAATAATACGGCGCGAATAACGAAGCTTTAGCACGATGCAAAAGAGACTTTCGTATCATTTCCTATCGTAATTTGTTTTTACGATAGTCATGTCACTGCCTGTTGATGCATGCCAATTCGTACGGGAAGGTAATTTTTTAAAATCATATCTGACGAAGCGATAAATCCGAGGAACGCGAAGATATTTTTCGTCCTTTGAAATGATCACGTCAAAAATGCTGGTGAAACTTATCAGTTCTTTTCTCCCTCCTCCTCTTGACGCTCCGACTGCACCGAGTTATACACACAGGCATACATCAGGGACACCGATTTGTGTGACGCGTCCATTTTTCTCGTAATTCTCATAGACGGACCGAAAGGCTCGCCTACGATGAGTCTTTCCTTCTTTTTTCTCCCTCCTAACCGTCCCCACCTACGTTCCCAGGACCCCTCGCGGTAAAGCGAGTTCCACATCGTATCCTGACCGGTACAGACATTCCCAAAAATTTTTCGCTCCTCGCTTGGTTTTTCTATGGTCCTGAACAATAGCGATCCACGATGTAACGTTACGGAACGCAGTCGCGGACTTAACTGAAGCAAATGACGGAACGTTTGCCGAATAGTCGTGGAATATTTACCAGCAACGGAAATATAACGATTGTATTTTGGTTGCCAATTTGTCCGGACGATTTCGATGAGGCAAAAAAACATTAGTGTCGGACGATTTTTCGAGACTCATCAGGTTATCAGGGTTTTCTTATCGAACCGTTTCGGCTTGCATATTTTGTAGATTATAGTTATTTTTCTCTCTCTGTCAGACACATTATCGGCCTCGCAACTGACCTGCCCTCTAATCTCAAAAGTCTCGCGAGTCCGAATTATTCAACCTTCTCGAGTTCTCCTCGTAGCGTCGCCACCATCCGCTTTTTTTTACTTTCGAGAGTTCTTCCGCTTCCTACATTATTCATATGGTGTTCACTTCCGGTTGTGTGAAGCGCGCTGTCTAATACTCGATTATCTCACGGCGCAAGCGCGTTATCGCCGGTAGAACAGTCTGTTTTTTTTTCTAAGATACATCGGTGACGTGAAAATATCGTCCGAAAAATCCGTGAAAAATAATTTGCGAAGTGTTATTTTTTCTCCGAACGTAAAATAAATCATTTCGAGGATGATTTAAGCCTAATGGCTATTTTCGATAACGTTGAAGTTTCGCTAAAATGCATACATATTTTTTTCCATTTTGTTCACTTTTTTATTTTCAGTATTGCGCATACTGTTATTTTTCGTCTAAAGTTGCGGTCGGAAATTTCCGATGAAAATATGTTAAAAGATTGAAGCTTCTTCTCGAACTGAAAATTAGAGAAAAATAATTGGTGCGGTTGATTAATAATCGTTGTTTTTCATCGATGCGAAATTTGTTTTTACGCCGAGTGCGAAGAGTCGCGAAGAAAAAATCGTTCAGGACGCGGACGTGATTTTTTACGACTGTCGATTAAAAATATCTGAGGGGATCTTTCTCACATGGCTGGAGACGATCTACAGGTGTAAGGTGTATAGCGGAGTAAACCGTTGCACTTTAGAGACACAAACGAAAAAAGACGTTCTTCACGGTGTATCGTCCCGCTCCCCCCACCCCTCGCACGGATGGAACAGGCGTGTAAACAGCCGACGTTTCCTATATCTCTCGTACGCTCCTGCGCATAACATTGTGCAGTCCATTCCCGTACCGGCTGTGAGACTCGCCGGATGTGTTTGAAAAGGAATAAATTGCGACACTGCGTATAAAAAATGATGGCTCATAAATCGGCTTTTTGGCTAAATTTGACCTCGCGATTTTTATCAATAAACGAAAACGGATCAATCGAATGTACAATTACCGTAACGACGTGATTGTATTCGTCGATCGGGAATTGCATTTCTTCAATTTTTTTCGGTACCGTATATTCGCGCGTGAATATACTTATCGTCAACTCGATCTTCGTTGACTCGTTCGTTGTATCAATATTTCCTTATCGTCTTTTCCAACGCACCATAAATCTCAGTGCGATCTTTTAGCCATCGTGATTTTTTTTTCCCTCTCGACGTTACCATGGTGAATCCCGTTTGCGACAGGAATAGTGACCAAAGATGATTCAATAGAATTCACTAAAATATACGATAAATATTCACGTATTTTTCAAATGAAAAATATTTTAATAAAAACAGAAATAAAAAATATAAAATATGGTTAACATTGATTTAAAACGGATATATAAAATATATAAAATTACTTGAATAAATAAAATTAATCATTTTAATAATTGAATGAATACAAATGTGTAAAATACAAAAGTGTGAAGTTTCGTGTCGAAAAAGTTCCTATATCGCCTCGTGTATAAAAAATGAAAGACAATTCCGATCATTGCATTTTGGATATGATGGAGGTGATGGATGCTCCTTGGTTCATAGGTAATCTCGAAGCGAATACAAATAAGAATTTAATAATGAAATTAATCCAGGTTTACCAAAACTGCAGGGTCAATAAAGTCAAGAAACGTATCGGGACAGTTTTTTTTTTTGTTTTTCGTTCCTCTTTTAACACGTATCAAAAGATTTTTTTCGTGTCGTTATTTGAGATAAAAGAAATGTGAGGGCGAGCGACGAAAGGCGCCGAGCGGTCCACGTGGGCAACCGGCAAACGTATGGACAAGCTTGTTCCTCGTTTCGTCGCGAAGCGAACATAATATATTCGAAATAATTCCATTTATTATCTGTTTGATTTTAGGCGAATCAATATTTTTTCTATTCCGAACATTTAATGTGGATTATTAATCAACTAATGCCATAATTAATCAGTAAGACGAATCATTCGTTTTAAACCCAGAAAAATTCGTTTGAGAAGCGCGCGCTCAAACACTAAACACGTTTCGTTTGGCTTTGCACCGATTTCACGGACCAATTATTTCAATTGTCGAGTTATTATCATCGAATCCACTCACAAGCTATTTTCATAAATATAACTCTTCGTAAATTCTCACAAAAAATTACCAATTTGTATTTTTGCCATTTTTTGACTTTTCTTCAATGTTCTTAATGTTTTTTGTTTCAATTTTCAACTTTTCTTTCAATTTTTCTTAATATTTTTTGTTCATAAGCCACGTTAGTATCGAGGTTAACCAAACAACGAAAAAAGATTACTAATATCCTTCATTTTCGAGTTTCTGCGAGATCGAAGCACGAAAATTTATATTTATATATATAAATAAATAAATCACATAATAATTAAGTAAAGTATTTAAAATAATGTTGCATAATTATAGCATAATCGTGTCAGTCGATTTAATTGTTTACAAACATTTTTGTTTGTAATAAAAAACCAAATCCACTAAACACGCTTTTGGTGCGATAACACGTTAACGGTCGAATCGACGACTTCTTATCTTTCGAATTTCGAATAGTCGCGTTATCCATTTTTATTACGCTTCGTAGTGAATTTTCTTCAAAATAATTTTTCTTAAAAATGCCAGTTTGACGTTTGAATGACTCAACCGAAAATGAATAAATTTGATCGGCTATTTCTTTTCCCGATGCCACGCCATTATATGGCGTTTCAGTGTCAAAGTTGTTCAGGTGTGTCGTTTGTTCGGCGGCAGTGTATGGTGTATTCACAGCTGATAGAAAAAGAAAAATAAGTGTATGCTACTGTTACAAAATAGGGCGACGCAAGTGGCTCGACACCATCAAAAAAATATCAACGATCCACGAAAAGCGTAAAACCTTTCTTGATCCTTGGTTTCTGAATATTTAGTTACCAAAAATAACTTTTACATGAGGAACTGGTGGAAAAAATTCGTTCCTTTTACGTCAGGACTGGTGGAAAAAATTCGTTCATTGCAACTATCAACGAAATCAGGATAATTAAAAAAAAAAAATAAATGTTGAAAAAAATGCAACGAGATTAAACAATCGTTTGGACATCTGTTAGTATATTATCAAATCTATCGACCAATTTTCATGAAAAGAATATAATCAAGCCACTTGGCAGATTTGAAGTGGAAAAAAGCGCGTTTCGGTTTTCTTTGAATTGATAATATTGATTATAGCTTAGTTCTGTCTCTTTTGTTACATTCCAAAAATACAACATTAATTTTTCAATAATGAAATAATATTTTTGGAGTACGATTTTTGAAAATTATAACAGTTACTTTTGAACAACAAAAAATATATTATTTCGATTTTTCTAAAATTAATTTTTTATTTTTATTCATTACGAACGAAAAATAATGTTTATTTTTGAAGATTATTTTGGTAATATGGAATCATATTTTTGAAGATAGATTTTGGAATCTTCAAAAATAGCCTTTTTTATCATCCTTTTTTTCATTACAGCCCTTGAGCTTTTCAGGACACCTGGAAGTGTGAAAAAAATCCCAGGTAGCCGAAAAAAGTATTAACCCCATAAGAAAACAAAAAAAAATATAAATTTTACTGCTCAAAAATATCGTACTGTACCGTGACCAGACACATAAAGTGTGATTTTCTATATTGTTACATAATTCTTAGCCTTAGCGTAATTAAATATCTCTTGTAATAGTGCATTCATTGTGCCCATTGAAAAGATGAGACTCAGTAACAAGATTCGTTTTTTTTTTTGTTATAACAAACTTAGGAACTGCAATCGGTGATAAAAAAAGAAACATTTTCGAACGATAATAAAAATGAAAAATTGAAAAACTCAAAAAAAAATTCAACAAACAAATAACACATGAAAATTGTTAACAATTATTATAATACCTTAAAAATCTTGGGATATCGTTATTTAAATATTCCCCCACCACCCAAATTTTATTATATTTCGGTTGCTTCGACAGCCTAAAAAATGTTGATTCGCGAAAAGTGGTACACCGGGCTACAAATAACTGAGAAATCTTTCAGCCTTGAATAACTTGCAATTGCGAATGATGGTTGGTTGTGTTCATTGACCTGATATCGAAGCGCAAATTATTTCCGGCTAAGCAGATTCAACACCGGGAATCTAATTTGACGAGTCTCGTGCATTCGTAAACTGATGTGGAATTTAATTGTACTTTTTTTTCGTCATATTCTCCACATTTTTCAAATTCATTAATATTTATCGATATAAATTAAATCAGCAAAGTTTGAATAAAGAAGAATATAGACGAAAAAATTGTGATTTGTCTAGTTTTTTTTTAGTCTCGGTTAATGTTAATATTTAATAACAATTTATTCGAAAATTCGTGTTTTGGATACATAATTATTTTGTACTGTTAATGATATTTCTTAATTTAACTATTTGTTATTTATTACGTCAGGAAGATCATAAAAAAATTGCTTAATTGTCCGAAAAACACAACCAATGAAAAATGTTATCAATTGCGACTTTCAGGTAATTAAGAGATTCGAATCATTGAAAAGAACTTTCGATAATCCAAGAATAATAGTCGATTGCAAGTAAACAGTTATAATAATTAGAAAGAACAATTAATTACAAAAATGAGGTGCTGAATGGAAAAAATATTTCGCGGCGGAATCCAGGTCACTCGAACTTCGAAAGACAAAATGTGAAATGAAATTGTAGAATGAAAAAAAATATACCATTTACAGCCAATCCGAAGTAATAATAGCGATAACCTGAATTTTTCAGCTGCAAAAATTTTAGACTTGTTTATAATAATTATTGCGACCGGAAACAATTGCGTGTAGAGTAAAAATGTAAAAAAAATCGAAAATAAAATGCACTCACCTTATTTTACGTGATGACTCGTGAAGGCAAGTCGAAGAGAGATAGGATGTCTCGTGTACGTTCACAGGTAACACCGCACGAAGCCGTGACGCAGCCGGCCGGCTTCCACAAAGTTCATTGACTCAAAATCTGTCGGCCTTGCTCATCTCCTCTCGCCGTTGTACAATTTCGCTTGCAGTCGAATAAAAATTCTACGAATAAAAAAAAATAGAGTTCGAGCGAACGAAAATCGGATAATCCTGTGACTCTGGGTATTCGTTCAATGAATACTAATAACAACAACCATAGTAGAAAAGAAGCAAGAGACAAGTCAAGTTGAAAAAATATCGCGAAAAGATCAGTAAAATGAAAAAAAAAAATAATTTAAAAACTCTTGTATTAACGGTAGAAAAGAGCATTGGGAAAATAGTGCGATTTTTCTAATAAATTTATTCATCTTTATTAGTATTTTTTATTTTTTGTTCGTATTTTTATTTTTTTTTGTATTCATTAATTATGATATATAAAATACTAATAATTTATTGCTCGAGTACTATTTTTTATATTTTTTTTATCTTTACTAGTATCGAAAATTATTTATTATAGATTTATCAGACATCGCGAACTAAGAATGCTCAAAAATGTGCGGATGTTTCCCCCACTTCAAATGTGCTAAAAGTATATTTGTAAAATTTAAAAAATCATTTTCGTTTCATACCAAAAATCTTAACTTTAACGTGATGTTTTTTAAGCGAGAATTCTAAGTCGACCTCAAATGTTGTATTAATTGTATGAGACGAAAGACTTGTATGAGCTAAACCCAGTTAAAACGGATGTTTTTTTCTTTGTTTCAGACAATGAGAGTTCTCTACCGGCCGACGATTTTTTACAAGCTCTTAGTTCCGAGCTCGAAATACCATCACTTTTGGGCGGTGAGGGCTCGGCAAGATATGACGAGAGTCCCGATGAGATCATAAAAGGAGCGACGCTCGATTCTCCGTTTTCGTATTATTCGTGTCCCGAACAAAACGGATTCAATTGCAATGATTTTACCGATGTTTTCGACAAAATTTGCGAAGGTGAGTAATCCTGGGGAAAAAAACGTTGAGAGATCGAAAGAAAGTGAACGAAGAGGAATTCGTGAATTTAAGAACATTTTGATATTCCATAAAAAGAATGTTCTTTTTTCATTAACTTTCGTAATTTATTCTGTAATATGGCTATACTCAATTTCATAACTTTATCTGCATTATTTTATGTTCAGAAACAAGATTGAAACGCATTGAACATGAGATCAAAACGGAGCCAAAAAGTCCGCGCTCGCAATTACCACCTTCCCCAAGTCCCAGCCATTCGGAATCCAGCGGTTCGGAATGGCAACAGGAAATGTACAATGCTACTGGGACAGGATTGGTAAGTCGAGAATGATCGTACAATTTTTTTATTTCGAGTACAATACTAAAAAAAAACGTATTCTCAAATCTACCTCGTATGTTTCTAGCCGGTTTTGGACACGCCACCGATTTCTCCACCGCAGGAAGAATCGCCACCTACTTCTCCGTCACTCGACGGCTGTACACCCGCACAACAAATACGATTGGTACCATTGACCTCCAACGATCGGGAACCAACGACGAAGTTTATTCTTGCCAGCGGAAACGCCGCCAAACGCGTTTGCCTACCGTCATATACCAACAAATTGACGAAGGGTCAGTCCTCTAATTTAAAATATGGATCAACGAGAATTCACGTTCCCTTTTTTCAATTAAGAATAATATTTTATATAGCGGCAAAATATAAATTCCGAAAATACTATAGGTACAAAATATTTTACATTTACAAAATAGTTGCCAAAGAGAGAACGACCCAACGTTTAGAAACTCCCGACGGTTTATTGAAGTCAACATATATTGATCATACGACGCAAACATTGCAGTTAGTTAATCTCAAATATCAGTTCGAGCCAAAGTATTCATTCTACTGTGCAATCATTTGAAAAATCAATATTTAACTAAAATGAAGTTGTTATTTGTTACTTCGTTTATTTGATTTGTGTATTTATTTATATTTATTCATATTTTTATTTTATACTTGGATTTACACTTATGCCGTAGTCTTTCGACTGCCAATACGCAATAGCCATTCGACTTCGCTAGCTTCTATAATTCTGGATTTGTTGACGCTCGGACTCCATTTAATCGTGTTAATCATTGCAAGCAACTGCGGGTGTGAAGAATTTCCCGAGAATAAAAAAAAAAAAATAAAAGAGAGATGTCACATTGCATTGGAAAATATTTCGGAAGCAGTATTTCAAAATGAGGAAATGTGCGAACGGAAGCTGAATTTCGTTTATGAACTATCTATCTAATGAACATGTCCATAATCGCATTTTTTTCCATATGAAACGCTAAAGAAAAGTATTGTCGTTTCAGATCAAACGAAAAAGATGATAGTACTGAGCGCACAGGACTTTGCGGCACTGACGAAAAAAGTAAAGAACGGCAATGCGTCGCAACCCCTGAAGATACAAGCATTGTCCAGGCGTAGTTCACAAGTCGAGTCACGAAATACCTTCAATCCGCATAGCAACGATTCCACGGACTCCTTAAATACAATAAAAGTAGCGCCGTCCAATCGTATCAAAGTTGTAGCTGCACCCGCCAATCTACAGTTACAGAGTAACGCGATTGACGCACCGATGCAAATAACGATCACGGGAACTTCGAACGATCCGGCAAGAGTGACGTCACCTTCGCACTGCGCGCCAGTTATTGTAAAAAAAGAAAATACGAATCTACCACCGATCATGATAAAAAACGAGATGCCCGATCTTATCAATCTCGCGGTGCGTCAAGAGTGCGAGGTGAAGGCCCTTAAGAGACAACAAAGAATGATAAAAAATCGAGAATCGGCCTGCCTGTCACGAAAAAAAAAGAAAGAATACCTAACCTCGTTGGAAAATCAGGTATCCGATTTACAACGGGAGAACAAACAATTGAGGATGGAAAATTTGAATCTGAAACAACGACTTTCCGCGTTTGAGACGACGAATGAGAAGAGCAAAAAGTTTGGTACTATTAATCTTGGAATAAATAGAAAAAATACCGCTCTTCTTCTCGCCATGGTATTCATGGTGTCCCTCAATATAAACAACTTGAGGTACGTTGATTTTCCACTCGTTCAGTACGATGTCATTCGTGGTAATTCGATAGCTGGTTTACACTCATAAGAAAGAATTGTAAGGACCGTGCAAATAAAACGATTGTCGTTAAATGACATTTTGGCTAGGCAACTTCAGATAGATGTATTTGGATTACTAAAAGTATCATTTTCATTCTAGTGACGTGCTTTACAAGGACAGACAGCAGCTTGAAACGATAACAGCGAACGCCGCGAGTGATTCGTTACCGGTTGCCAGGCATGGCAGATCATTGTTATGGATGAATCCAGACGCGGGCAGCGAGGGTGAAAAAGTGGAAGGCGAGAAGAACAGCAGTACAACCCCGATGCTTCATCCGATGTGTCCGATGTACATAAATCAAACGGAATCGATACGCTTGGACAATGAGCTAAGACGCTGGATCGGTCGTGACTCGGACCGTGAGAATTGGACGAATCTCCCGAAGCCACATCGGAAAATCAGAACAGTGAGGGAATTGCTCCTACCGAAAAAGCCCGCGGTGGTAAAAGAGAAAAAGGCCGAAAGCTTCCAGTTGTTCCGGAGCATGGAGAAGGAAACGCAGCCAAGGCGGGCGGTCAAAAGCATTACCCCCATGAATAGTCACGCCGTGGAGGTATTTTCACCGACTCTTCGCGATCATGCTTCGTTGTTCGACGCTTTGAGGCGCCGAGACGATACTTTCTACGTCGTGTGGTTTACTGGCGAGCATCTGTTAGTCCCAGCTTCTAGGCACAACAACACAGCAAGACCGAGAATGTCGCTGATCTTTCCCGCAGTCCCCATAAATGGTGAGTACAGTGTGTTCCGTGTCTCCTAAAGACATCCGGCAATGCTCAATAATATTTTCGAAAATTGCTAATAATCGTTTTTCCAAAATCTCGCTAGGCTATTCCCCTAAACGATTGCGCATCATTTTACAGAAAGTTTCTCCGCACCGCCGGATCACGTTACGATGATGCACATCGATTGTGAAGTAACGAACACCCAAATCTTGCATCTCCAGGAATCCGTAATACCGAAACACTTGCGAGGGAATAAAAAAGCTTCGTCGCATCAATCGCCAAAGAATCGCGCCGACATACCGGTTCAAGTACCGACGAACGACAAGCCCGACTTCAGCGAGCACAAAAAAAATGACAACTTCACAACGACAAAGTCCGACAACAGCACTTACGCACTGAATGACAAGGATGCTTATCAGGAGAATCGTGATCCTCACATTCTGAAAGATCGATTTCCTGCAGCGTTTGGCCCGGAGAATGAAAAATACGTAGCGTACGAGGAGAAAAGTACAGTTTATGATAAATCCAACGTATTTGCCTCCGACATAGACCACATGGTAATTTCCTCGAGAGGCAAAAAGTTTCGTAGGAAACGTGGCTCGGTAAATCGATAAATGAAATTTTACAAAATTTTTTATGCTCAGACACGACATATTGACGAGTCTTTTTCGCGGACTATACGGTGCACTTAACTGCCAAATTATGAACTGACTGGCTGTGCGAATTAGTTTAATCCATATATTGACACTCCCTCTCCGCTATCTGGCACAAGTTGATCAGCTCGAAAATTCGAGATCGGCGAACAGTTGAATAGTGTCCGTTTTTGTTTCGAGATGTCGCCGATTCACAAATTTCGATTTCTTCGTAACTACACGTCGACGAGTGTATCACGCCGGGTTCAGTTGAGAAAACGAAGATATGTCAATCTTTTGTATGCCTAGCTGTACGCCTAGTAAATAAGGGCTAAGTAGCGAAACTGTTTATTCGGGTGAGTGCAGTCATAATTGGTATGTGTGTAAATATTAAGGAGAGTGCGCGTGCAAGGTACATTTGATATTACTGTAAGACGAGAAGTAGAGTCTTTAACCACGATTTAATTGCACATTTGCGCGCTATTTCGCGTTTGTTTTCTTCTATTGTCGTTGCGGAAGTATGAGATCAGTATTTAAGATTCGATGAAGATGCTCTATTGGTTTTCCATTCAAGGGTACCTTCCCGTTCAAATCCCGAAAAAGAATGTCCCGTTTCATTGACGCATTCAAAGTACACAAAACTTTTTTAAAAAAATGTTTACGGTTGAGTCCTCAGAAGTAGGTACGTTCTCGGCCTGTCTGCAAAGGCTGATATGTTCTGAATTTCGATCTGAAACATGGACGCAATAGTCTCAAAGTAGAAAAAGGAGCGAAAACATATACACAAATATATATTACGGGAAGGTGCCTTCAAATATCAATGAGGCCAAGAGTACCTCCGGAATCTTGTCGCAATATGGCACACGAGTTCTTTTAAGTCAAATAATTCCGAAGTAAAAACGAATTATGTGCCGCAATGAATTATGTACATAAAGATAGATATATGTACACGGAGATCTAGCGAAATATACTTTCCCATTTGAAATGCACAAGTTATGAGGGACACAGATACTTTTTTTTTATATAATTAAAAAGAATAGAAGTTCAAACAACTCGTCAATAAGTTTTATATCGTCGTGTCGCATCGTGTCGCGGTTGATAATAAATTGTAGAGCCGTTGACAAATGTTCATTATCATTGAATAAAGAACACAATGATTTCGGTTGAAAAGTTTGAAAACTCTTCAAAATATTGTATGCACGGTTGTGCCGCATGAATTCATCGAGTCACGTGGAAGCCGGAATTTGGTTCAGCCTGTAGTTGTTTCGTTGTTCTCACGGGCCTAGAAAATTACTTCAGATCGGGAGTCGAGTTACCAAGATACGTTCGAAGGTCCGTGACCGTAGATTCGATCAGTTTTGCTTTTATCGATGGTCTTCCGAGTCTCTGATGAGCCGTATAACGGTGACAACCACCAAAGGAGTAATAATAATCACCTCCTGAAATGCAGAAACAATGAGCGTGTAGACTTTGCAACGAAACAACAACATGCGTATTCTTTGTAATCGAATCATCTTCGAATTTTAAGATTTTCTATCTTCCCACGCATATTCGTTGAGATCAATGATTACAATGTGTTATCGCAATCGATTCCGACGTCTTATCATCATCATTGTCGAGTCTTTGTTACTTTTTCTTTTTCCGAATAATAATAATAATATATACGAGCGACGTTCATTTTCAATTATTCTTTAAATACACAAAATACACGTTCAAAACGTGGTTAACTCTGTCTTTTCATCCAGTCCCGAGTCTCGAAGCATGACTATTCTTAATATGGAATTTAGGTTGTCATCTAAACGCTTTGGTATGTGTTTCAAAAGCAGCTTAGGAAATCACGACACGAACTAATCGTAATAATTATTTTGACTCGTAACTCTTACCGTGACTTTGATATTACACTTATGCAGAAAGCCGGATTGGGAATATAAACTCTGTCAAATAATAATAATAAAGTTGGAAAATATATAAACGGGGAGCTCTAACCCTCACGTCCTTTGATCCATAAAATATCGACAGGTGGAACGGACATCTCTGTAGTGGGATTACTCAAAGTTGCCATCAGACTTGACACCTTTTCTTCGTCTACCTCCGGCGGGAACGGCCTGATGATAACCCTCATAGGAACGTCATAAATTTCGGCCTCACTCCCCGAATGTATACTCGTGAAATATCCATTCATTCTCGAACCTAATTGTTCGCAAACATAAACGACAATCAACAAATGTAAGTCTTCAAAAAACCGTTTCGCACATATTACGTGAAAAAAATAGTATGTGACAAGCGCATAGGACTTACGAGACGTGAAGATTTCAGGTGAGCAACGTTTCAGTTGTTGTAGTGTCAAGCGAGATGGCATAACTGACGACTGAATATCACAAGCGCGAGCCACCGAGGCTGCGTTCTCGATGCGTCATTATCCTGAAGTACACCCCCACCAACTCGATCGAGAGATCCGCGACTGGTAAAACGTGTGGAGTAGGGATAAATCGGGTGTATCCCGCGAGTGGATCACTCTCCGAGTGTTTTTTTATGTACTTATTTATGTATTGAAAAAAGGGACTCTAACGAGTGTTACATTCAAAATTGACTTTCCACATTGTTAGGAATCTCGATTATGAAATACCACGCTATATTGTCTTTTGTTCTCTTTTTATTCGGTATTCTTTGCCTGTTCTTCCAAAAAGCCAACGAGGTCTTTAGCCAGTTGTTTGTACAATTGAGCAACGTCCGAATTTGGCGCCGACATAACGATCGGTCGCCCTTTGTCCGAACATTCCGTGATGTCCTCGTCCATTGGAAATTTGCTTAATATCTTGCTACCTATATAGGATATTATGCAATTAAATTAATGAGAATTGAAATGTTGACGAAAGCAAAAGACAAATCTAAGGAAGTAATCGAGTCCAGCGATTACACCTGTTACGTTCTAATGTTTTGAATCGCTTATTAAGAGTATTACTAGTACAAGTACTCTACCATCCAATTTGAAATAAAAACAACGATATTTTATTCAATGAACTATAATGAGGCTGCAATCCAAATGCAAATTGAAATTTTCAATTAGATTTACCGGATGAAAAAGCAGGCGTTTTTGAAAATATGTTCTAATGCAATTTACCCGAAAACTGTTGCAACGAATATACAATTCGCATTTCCTTAGTTCATTCTTTGCTCGACTGGAATTTTTAGCTGCCACTCGGCACACGCTATTTTTTTCACGTTGCTAGCGTACGAAAGAAAAAGTTTTTTGTAATTGGAGCAAGTGCAAAGTCGAGCAAAAAATTTCGAGAAAGACAACCATCCCGTGTTGGTTTTTGCTTTTGTCTTTGAAAAGAGGATGAGCTTACCAATTTCTTGAGCGAGACCAGTGGCCCCTTCGCCAAAGAGCGGAACTTCGTGATTACATTTTGGGCAGGATACACTGGTCATGTTCTCAACAAGACCAGCAATCGGAACGTTGAGTTTTTGGAACATTTTTGCACCTCGCCGGGCTACGTCAATTGCAGTTCTCTGAGGTGTCGTCACAATCAGCACACCACTTATTGGTAAATTTTGAGTAAGCGAGAGCAGTGTATCGCCAGTTCCAGGTGGCGTATCAATGACAAGATAATCCAAAGGTCCCCAGGCCACCTGACGCAATAATCGGTCCAAGGCACTCATCACCATCAATCCCCTCCATACCACGGGTGATTTTTCATCGATCAAAAATCCCATGGACATACTGCGTGCGACAGAGTTCTATTGATACAACCGTACCGCAACGAAAGTGTAGGAGTGATGTTGCAATACAACAGGGTAACAAAAAACCTTGATACACAAATATTTCATCATCAAGAAAGCAGGGAAAAGACATGAATTTCTTTTGTACAAGGGCCTCACCATTTGACTCCGTAATTTATTAGAGGCTCCATAAGATCTTCATCATTGAGCATTGGAGACTCGTGTAAATTCATCATGAGCGGAATACTCGGACCAAATATGTCCGCATCCAACAGGCCAATCGCTTTGGTAGGTTCAATGGCTTTCAAAGCGGTAGCTAAGTTGACAGAAGTCGTTGATTTCCCGACTCCTCCTTTGCCTGATGCCACTAGCAAAATTTGTTTTACGCCCTTGATTGGTTTTTGTTTGGGCAGACCTCGTGCCATGACTTCTTTTCTTCTGGCTTCTTCTTCCAATGACGCAACTGCAGGTTTCTTCGATGCGAAATACTGAGAAAACGTAAAAATCATAATGTTATTTATTTCAAATAGAAACCTTAAAGCAAAGTGGTATGATGAGAAAAATGTTTGCGTTTTCGTGCTAACAATTTTTCGCCATAAATATTGTGCGATTGTGATAAGGAAAAACATACAATCGCAGTTCGTCCTGTATGGTGTAAACTTGAGATTATACGTTTCGCATTTATGGTAGTCGCACGATCTGATAGAAACCCGATATTTTTTATTCGAATGTATTCTTATTTAAACATTGACTACTTTACCCTTGTGTGACATTTTAGCTGCTGATTCGTTGATGGAAACCGCGAAATAAAACAACGTACTATCGTTCGTGACATTTGAAGTGCCGGCAACGAAGTCGGATGTGCATAGGACAGTTCTTAAGGATTATATATGCCGATTCTGCTGGGGGCCAGTGCAGCCAGAGCGCGTGTAAAACTTACCCCCTCTGTAGGGTCTTGCACGCCTATCACACAATCAATCACGCCTATCTACACCAATCCATGGATGCTGAGACGTTCATGTGCGGCCAAGTCGAAACCAAGCTTCGCAGAAAAAAGCAATCCGAGAACGACTCGCGCGTGACGTCACCCGACGGCACGCGCGCGACTTTTAAATTATTCCAATGCTTATGTAGCTTATTTAGCTGATTAAAGTATACAAAAAATGTATCGCGCACTCTGTTATCTTATTTTATTAGTTTTTACGTTCAATTCAATATAACAATAAATATAAATTACAACTTATTTATCTTGTAAAGAATTGTTTGCGCTTTACTCGCACCCGTCCCTATGCTATGCCTATGCCGTCTCATGCCTAAATTGTAATTAGTAAAAGTAAGCGGAAAAATTTTCATATTCGTATTATTATTATAAGACTTA
>JAPYZI010000541.1:0-48683 GCA_030523105.1 Ophioninae sp. A BG-2022a
ACGATTCTTCGTCCGAAAAGTCGAGAGTTCGCGGCCGAATTCGCGTGCGGGGCGCGCCATCCGTCGGTAGTTACTCGCAGCGCAAAATCCCAAAATTGTTATTACCGACGTAACGAGGTGCCGCGTCGAAAGTTTCCAACGTGTTCGTCATTCCCTTAATTAATACGTCAGATAATCTTATTTTCATGAATAATTACTCAAATATTACCACTATATCAGGTGTGGTAAAAAGAAATCCATGATTTTTCCAATAGATGGCTTTAGTTATCTGTATCTCGCGTTGTATAAGTACGATCGGGTTGCACGAGATGGCGTCACAAAGATGAGATTTTGTACTAAATAATCTTTTGTCATAGTTTTGTGATTGGGTGGCTTAGTTTGTGATTGGTTGACTCCAGAAAATAATGGACTTCTTTTTGCTACAGTTAATATATCGAATTTTTTTATAATCACTGCTTAATTCATCGTTAAAATAAACTTTAATTATTATATAAATCAACTAGAAAGCGCGATAACGCAGTCTATTTATTTCAAACTCAGTCTAATCGATCGTTCGATCTCGAATCTTGATTACATACTATTTTCAGAATTATCGGAGATTCAATTTTAATCGTTTTGCAATGATTAATATCTGCGGAAACTGTTTTCCCATAAGTATTATTATTTCGTAAAGAATCACCATTCTTCATATTGTCAAAACTATTGCGATTTTTTAATACCCAGAAATATGGTAATTGATGAAAACAATTACCGTCCGTCTGTTTTTTCACCCTTGGATTTCGCCTCCTGTGGGAAACAATCTACTGACGAAAATTCTGTACGACGGGAGTCTTGATCTTTCGCGAAGAAATATTGTTCGAAGCCCGCAAACTCGAATCAACAATTCGTGAAGTTTTACCCAAGTTGGCATCAAAGAGCGTCTCGCATTCGCTCTCTTTGCCCGGAATTCTTTTCACTTCGTCGGCTACGAGCTCAACCCGTAACGCGTGTTTTCATTTTAACGGGTTCGACTACTGTGAAAATTTAGAAAAATCGTTCGTCTTTCGAGGCTAATCAAATTGAGGAAGAAGGACCAATTATTCAAAATATTTGATATAAGGATCGAGGATTGGAGGTAAACTTGTGATTTTGCAAACGTATGACTTGCAAAAATCTTAACCTCGTTTTTTTCAAAACGGTGTACATGATTTCTCAACATCAGAAAATGGATTATCATGAAATTTCAAGGAAATCAAGGAACAAAATGTATTTCTTATTAGCAAAAAAATTCATTTTTCCTCAAGAAAATTGAAAAGACGTTCCAATTTTTTTTTCTGATACTTGAAACACTATAATAAAAAAATAAATCCGTCGAAATTCATATCATATTATTTATTTCGAGAAAAAGTCTTTTTATAAATAAATGATAAAGATGTGAAAAATGGTAAAACTCACCGGCTGGTATAATTCGATAAGCACAAGCGGTCGTCTGTTTTCCAGCTGTATTGCTAGCCCAGCACAGTATCATTCCGTAGTCCATTTCCGTGACCGGCCGATATTTAAGGACACTTTGAGTGCGACGCGTTGAATTTTTGTAGCGGTCAACCGGGACGTCAATCATTTCCTGGGTATTGTTGAAAGCCCATTGGAAACTGTCGGGCACCGGGTTAGCTTCGACCTTGCAGACTATGCGAGCTTCCTCGTGGCGAGCCACCCCGTATATGCGCTGCTGATCGGGCAGGCAAATTGGCTTGTCTGTGCGAGTCATAAAAAATTCCGGTCGATGAGAAGGCAGGATAAAAAAATAACGGTTGGGATTGACATCGATTAAGAGTATGGCCTCACTCATAAGTAAAAGCTTGGAATATTGGGCATACAATTTATTTTCCGGATTCCAATATTTTTTATATTTTTAGTAAGAAGGTTTTTCGAAATTATTTTAATGTGTAGGATGGAAGATGTTTTTATATTTTTTTTAATTTGGTTTGTTCTTGATCGATGTTTTTTCTTCCTAAGATTCTTTTAACCCTTAGTTATTATCCATTGTTACGCCATTTTTACTTGAAAAATCGAAATGAGATTGAAATTTGATCTTCTGATTATTGTGACCATAATGATGAAAAAGAAACCCGGTCAACTTTTGAAAAATATTGTTTATTTTGAGAAGAAACTCTTTTTCTTTGTTTCGGATAAATCGGGTGGCTGGAATCAATCAGTTTTAATGCTTTTGATATTTTTAATTCTTAATTTCTTTTTTACATATTCCTTAATATCTATTTTTGGAAAATATTTTACTGTTTTTGATATTGATTGCAAAAAAAAGATCTTTTTTAAAAACTTTTAAAAACACTTTTTGGAATATTACTGATAACAGTTTAATTGTTTCTGAAGAATCTCGTGTTCAACATTAATTCATCTTCCAAATGTTCTCGAACCAAAAACTAATTTTTGCTTGTTTTCCCAAACCAATCGTTAAAAGAAAAGTTGAAACCCAACGGAATACTCTATAATTCTCGATCGCAACATTCTTTTGAGATTTTTTTAAGACCCTCGTTCACTAATATACCGACCCCTTAAACTTTCAAGCCTTCCTCCGCGTCTAAACGCAAACCAAAGTCCAATGTTACAAAAATATAATCAAGGCCCATCTTCAGTCGCGATTTCCGAAAACAGAACTGTTACATCGAGTGTTTCAGCAGAGTTTGACCAGGCCCTGGTCGGGCCCGAAAAATAAATATAATTCTTGGGATTTGGCGATCGGTAACGACGCCCGAGCGAAAAAGCAATTAAATAGGACGGCACGCATCTAAACTTCGATTTTGTCAGCTCAGGCTATTGGATATATAGGGTTGGAAAGAGATACGCAGCGGGAAGTGGAGGAGCGTGAGTAGAGGGCTGGTAGGGAGGGGCTGAGAGATCGTAGAGGGACACACAAGTGGGGGGTTGGAGGGAGGGGTGGGATAACGAGAGATAGACTGCCGGAAAGAGAGTTTAGGTAAAATTTATTAAAACTCTCGTGGACAGGGTTAGCGAGGGATGGGACCGAATGGATTTTTGGTTGGAGGTTTTGGTCGATCGTGGGCTAGTCGCTGAAGGGGTTGGAGAGATGTTCGAGTTTACACTTAAAAAAAACAATTTTTTTTTTTTCACGTGCGTCTCTCCGTCCCTCGTATCGTGCGAGGTCCTCGCGTTCACCGAACACCGAAAGATCGATGGGCATTATTCCCGCGTTCAAATAGTTTCCCTGAAAGGGTATAAAGTTCGTCGGTACGGAATAATTTGTCGGTTTTTTTTCCCTCCGCAGAGCTTTACACTCTCTCTCTCTCTCTTTCTCCCTGTACGAGCTTGTCAGCTACTGTGTGTTTTTGTTTGCTTTTGTGTTTATTTTTTTCCATTCACCACGATGTTCCTGCTATCCGGCTCGTGCAGTTGCGACCGTTTTTTATTCTCCAGAAAAATTGCGCCTCCCATCAAGCTTTAACAAGAGAGAAGGGGGAGAGGGAGAGAAAAAAAGAAAAGAGGGGAAGGGGGTGGTAGAGAGGAGAGAGCAGGGGTTGATTCTCGTTACATCGGCGATATCGAGAGATGATTTTTTTTTTTCATATTCCTCTCACTATGGGGCTGTAATCAATCAACGCCCAGGGCCGAGTGTTTTCAGTTACCCATCATGTCACAGTTATTGATGAAAATATGAAATATTGACCTATCCCTTGTATGCGATATTTGTATTTCTCATTTTTTCCGCATTTTTCCCTGCTCTTTTTTTTCCACTGTTCGGTTTACAGCGAAGATTAATGCTCACAGATTGATTAGCAGTTCATCGTGTTCGTTCGCGAATTTTCGAGCTCGCGTTGCGAAATTTGAAGTCAGCGAGACACAGCGGTCGTTATACGTATTCCCACGTTTTTTTTTAATCGTGATTTTCCGATGTTTTTTTTTCCACATTTCAGATTTACTCCATGGTTTTGAGTTCGAATAATTCGGATTAATTTTCATTATCAGACATTTTTCGTTGAGATAATTTATTATTATTATTATTATTATTATTATTGATATATAATTTATGTACTTATTGTCGCTATTGTTATTATTTTTTGTCTATTAATGTCATCTACGTGGCATCTGAGGACCATTATAATAATTTTGTTCATTATCATTATTGTATACTTATATTTTAATTAATTTAATTATGATTTCATAATGATAACAATAATAATTGATTATTATTGTGAATAGGATTTTATAATTATTATTTTTCTTATTAGTTTGCTCATAATTACGAATAGTATTATTTATACTCACACATTATTTTGAGCTCCACAATGTTACTGGTACCGTCGCCCTCAACGTTCGACGCCACACAGGTGTAATTGCCAGCCTGTGATCGATTGACCTCTCTCAGGACTAGGTTGTTCGGCTGAACTATGACACCGTTGTTCGCGTTGTGGTGAATAATTTTGCCCTGTATCACACCGTAAGAACGAAATGAACAACGGAGATTAACGAGCTCACTCGTTACTCTATTATGGATATTCGGCTGAACTGAAGCAATTGAAAAATGTACTATGGTAAAACAAGCGAAAGCGGAATTCGGAGCCTGATCATTTTCGAATCAAAATAAAAACACGTCGAAAAAAACAGCTTGTTACTAAAAACAAAAATCATAATTCCACGATTTTTCAATATTTTCACTTAACATTTGAATTCAATATTTCTTAAGTGCAGTCCTGGCTGGAAAAAAGGACCCTAGTGTGCGATCCGAATAAGGATTTTATAATAATATTTACATACTTTTGAAAGACTTCAGACGAGATTATTTCTTATTTATCTTGCTTGTTTATTTTTTAGACTCGTTTGAAGCAGTGAGGGCAGAGTTAAATATACATATGTTTATTTGAATAATCGAAAGTAGAACTCACATTGTGTCGCCAGACGACTTTGTAAGCCTGAGGATTCGCGTCCACCTTGCACTCGAAATAAACGTCGTCACCCTCCTCGATGTCGTTAGGATTCATGTTCGAGCCGAGTTCGAGCCGAGGGATCGGCATAACTGGTAGAAATGAAAAGGCCAATATAACAAACTTGGAGGTTGAGTTATGATATGTATTTATAGGCCGAGGGGGTAAGGGAGTGAGAAAGGAAGAGAGCTAACTTTTGAGCAAGATTGATATACGAGAAGTCAATTTTAAATGTACTGGTTATACAGCACGTACAAAAAAAACTAACATATAAATAATATAAATAAGAAATAAAATTACATATATGAAAAATTAAAATAATATAAATACGATATACAATAAAATAAAGTAAAATAATACTCAACATATTCTTAGTGAATACAAAAGTAGTTGAATATATCAAAAATTTACAAAAATAATACAGAAATAAATACAAATTTCATGCCCAAAGTTGCAAAACGGAAAGATTCTTAGAAGTTTTAGTAATGGGACAAAAGATGATAAATAATAATAATGAGCGTGGGTCTTTATAATCGATTAAATGAATTACATGTATTGGGGCGTATGTCGCAAATACAGAGAGATTGATTGATAAGATTTATTATGTTTCAGCGGACTTTCGGGCAGGAAAAAGATGTGCATAGTGATAACTAGAATAAAATTAATAACATAAAATAAGAAAAAATAAATGAAATAATAAAGTAGAAATAATACGGTAAACAAGATCAAATAAATAGAATTAAACGTAAACTAAAAGTACAATAAGAAAAAAAACACGATAAAACAGAGAGAGAGAGAGAGAGGGAGAGAAAGACTGAGAGATAACCATTGTGAGGGTCCGTTGGATAACACTCTCGAAATAAAAACCACCCCTAGAACCCGAGTAGAAAAGGAGTGTGAGATAAAAAGAAACTGAGAAAAAGAAAGGGCGAGAGGGATGGGAGGAGAGTAAGAGGAAAAGGGCAAACAATAGGGAGTTTGTTGGTCTAACGCGAGGAGAAGTGAAAGAGCCAAGTGCTGAAAGAGGATATATAAAACCTAGGGAAAAAGAAAAGGGAGAAACGGTACGAGGCAAAAGAAGACGAAGATAAATAATGTAGACTGGAAGGAAAATACGAGGAGTCGTTCGAAATCTTTTTTTTTTTGTTCTTTCTCCTTCTGTATGTTTCGGTATTTGCTGTACCGTTTTTTCCCTTCATTTTACGCTAACTTTCCGCAATGCGAGAACGAACCGAACAGCCCTTGATCCTCGGCCCTTCATCCCTTTGCCCTCGAATTCTCATCGGGTTGGTGCTCGCTGCGATGTCAAGCGTGATAATGACATCTCCGGCCGTGCGTAACCGGTCTACACGCGTTTTCCCTTCTTTTTTTATCCCTATATTTCTCTTTTTGCCTTTTTTTACTTTTTACGTAAAAGTTCCAACGAGGTTCGACGGTATAACGAGATTAGCACGATTACGCGATGGAGACGAGGACATTTAGTCGTCGAAATGCCCCTTATTGAGCGATCGATTTATTTTTCCATGCCGTGTTGTTTGTTTTATCTCGTTGTTCCGATTATTACAGTCATACGTTTTCGTTTTATAAATAAATACATTCATGCCGAATCCAAAATGATTTTCTTACGTTCATTTATTTATTATGTAATAATTAAATAAATTGTTGAAATGACACGTTAAAAAAAAAGTCCTGTACGATGTCCACAATTGCGGCCGAAATTTTGATGTGAAACAAAAATTAAAAAAAAATTATTAATCTGTAGGATAGTCGCTATCGCGCTATGGAGATATTTTTTTAAATTTGACAAAATAGCGGCGGTTGGAACAAAAAGTATCGAATTTGGCCCTTTTTTCGATAGTTTTTTGTAAAAAAAATGGGAAGAGTAAAAAAAGCTTCCATAGCGCGACGGAGTATGACATAAAACATGTTCTCTCAAAATTGGAAATAGATGTCTTCAAAACTCTTCCTTTGAGAGTGGACACCGTTTCGACAAACACCATACCGAGAAAAACGCGTTTAAAAATCGTAGTCTCGCGTAGTCCCGCTCCGTTCCCTTTCTACAAGAAACGCTGTAGCGACCGCAATAATTTGAATTTCGATTTAAAAATTTGAGAAAATGTTTAGAACAGTGTACACTATACGATAACGCAAAAAAAAAACGATTTTTTGAAAATTTCACACTGAGACGGTCCCATAAACCGTTTCAGAAATACTCGACCTGCCCACATTTTGCCTGCATGACTCTACGTTGCAGCATTTTGTATACATCATCGATTCTACACCCTCCCCCTTTCCCGCTCCGTTCAAGTTTTCATCTTTCCGCATGATTGCGTAGTCCACCGTCATCACGTTGATCTCCCGCACCCAATGTAGTTTCACACCTTTTCATCTCTCTGGCCCTCTCTCGCCGGATTGTCCAATCACCCGATGAATGAGGGCTTTTAACACGTTTAATTACTAACAGCAATAATATACGTTCAGGACTACGCGCATGCGCATACGCTGACAAAACGCATCGGTGATAAAAAGTGTGCGCGGCCACGCGCATCTGGAAGCTTTCATCGCTTTAAACACGATTTGCGGCGCTTCGTGTAGCTTCCCTTTTTGATCGTTCGATTAATCAGCGATTTATGATCGGGGATCATAAATCGTGGATGCGTTCAAAAACGCGGACGAAACGTACGGGAGAATGCATTTTCGTTCCCTTTTTTTTATCTTTTTTACGGCTGCGTTTTAGGGGTATGGGTAAATTTTGAAAAGTACTTTGAAATTTTCGCCATTCCATTGAAGGGAACTGAGAACTATTGCTCCATCGAAAAATGCTGAAAATTTCCAAATTCCATTTTTAAAATCCATTTAAAATATTCGAAGTCCTGTTTAGAAATGCGAAATTTTCAATGGAATTTTGTAGTAGAATTACTAAATGTTCAATAAAATTTCAAATATAATTGCGTAAGTTTGTGCCAAATTTAGTAATCGAATTCCAAAATTGTCAATAAAATTTCGAAATGGAATTACAAAATTACCAAAGGGATTGTAAAAGGAAATATCGGAATGACCCCGTGAAATTTTTATTGGCACTACGATGGAATGTTTCAATGGAATTTTGAAATGGAAATTTTGAATTTCTCATAGATTTTTGAAGCTGAATTTTGATATTTCTGATAGCTTTCTTCAAAACTTGTTCGTAAAACGTCTTTCAACAAAATAAGGAAGCTCGACTTATTTTCTATATACGGAGACGTAAATTGGAAAAATTCTTTCACTTCCCGAGAGAATTTTTCCAATTCACTTTGCCAGAGTTCATCATCAGGGAGATATAATTTCCAGAGGGGAGCGTAGAAACCTTTCGTTAGTGATATTCCCGAATGATTTGAGGACCGGCTCGTACTTTCGAGAATTCGAATACCGGCCGATATTACATCGAGGGGATAGAGAAGACAATAAAAGGGAGCAAGTTCCGAAATACTCGAACCAAGCGGGTCACCATCGATGTGGCAGTGAGTCACGTATGCCAATCGACGTTCAGCAATACGAGTGTGGGTATTTTTAATAAAACGCAGTGGAGATGCTGAAGACTTACAATGTACGTTAAGCGTCCATGTGTCCTCTTTAGAGCCATCGTGAACTTCGGGATTTTCCGCTCGACAGGTTATCACTTTCTTGTTGACTTCACGAGTTGGTTGGAACATTAACGTCGACATCGTCATATTTCCATCTCCGGAAACCTGCAATTATAAAGATTGCACGTACGTTTATATGTGTTTCCTCAGTTTAGGTTGAAAGCCAGTGGGTGATAAGCCGTTGAATCTGAATTAAATGAATATTTAAAAATCGTCGTAAATTCAATAAATTATCGTAGAAAGTTATTTCTATGAGTAAATTTGTAACTAAATTGAATATATTATAACAAAGATTAATTAAACTATATTAATAATATTATAAATTGATTTAATTGAATTCATTGTAGCATAAATACATTCAATGACATTAATTATAACATATATTAGGCTCAATGGATTAATTTAAATAAATAAATACACAAATGGATTAATGTAATCAATTAATTGTAATATAAATTCGTTTAACCCATTCGTCGCCACGTCACCCATATATGGGTGACGCTTTTCTTGTTGGAGTTGGATTCGGGCCCCGTGAGAAACACGAACGAGTCGCGCTGGGTGACGAACGTATTATTATTTCCTACGCTCCGACACAGACGTATCTTTCTTTTGAAGTTTAATTAGGGCCAGAATTTTTAGTTTCGTCTTGAGGAACTTGATCGAAAGTGGTTCAACGGAATGCAGAGTTTCGGCCACTTTTTAAAATACCAGAAGGGTCTTCCTCTGAAAGAATTTTTCAAACCCACTTCGGCAAAATTTATCGTCGAGGATGCATAACTGCGGGAAGGCTTATTCACTCGGGAATTTTCTTTGAATGCTTTGATGTCACAGCTTGTATTTTCGAGAACTCGAAGACCACCGATATCACTTCGAGGAGAAACAGAAGACAATAAAACCGAATAAGTTTTTGACTTAAAGAAAGTTCCTGCTCTCATCGATGGGCAGGAACTCAGCAACCCCTAATTTTGCGTCAAGGATCCCTTAATTACTGGGAAGGCGCAGGGAGCGACAGAGAGGGGGAAGGGGAAGAAAAGGGAGGAGAGAGGAAAAGAGGAGAAATTAGAGGGTAAATTGGGTAACACTGGATCGCGGCCAAATCGAAATGAGAGCGGGCAAAATCTCGTCAAGACAATGAAATCTCGCGGGTTAATTGCATCCGATATTCAATGCCCCGCGCTAACTCGATCGTCCATTCAATAGCCGAGGTAATCGGGCGAATAAAAGCCAAGCCTGGTTTTTCGAACATCCCAATATTCATAAATGTCACGGCGATCGATTCGACGATTAAATTGGTTGATAAACTTACGAGCTCGAAAAACAGTAAAAACGTGACTAGCAAATTATTGTTTTGGCAATCGAGTTTAATCGCCAAATCATTATTCACGAGTATCACCAATAATAACGATAATAATATGGCGATTCGTTTCCGTCACAAATGCCATTTTGAAATTTGCAATTTCGAGTGGGGAACTTTTTAATTAAACAGACTAGAAATACAATAAAATGATAAATAAACGTATACAGAGTTGTACGAAAATTAAAGGAAAATTAATCAAACGCTGAAAAAAATATTTAATAAAAAATGAGAGTGAGATTACCAACAGTTCTTTCATTTTTCGGCATTCGTTTCATTTTCAGCACTCATTGTAATCACCTCGGTATGTTTCGATGCTTTTTGGGTTTGAAGCAAAAAAAGAAAGTTTTTATTTTTTTTCCGGCCCTTCCTATATCATCGGACGGTAGCGGTAGTAGTATAATATAGAGTAGAAGTGATGGTAACAAAAGAATAAGAACAGCAGTGGTAGTAGCTACAGCGGTAGAAGTAGCAATGGACGTCATTCGTCGAGACACCCTATCCGCAGGGTTTAAGGTGACGACGGATTTTAACGACATCCTGATTTTATCTCCCGAGCCCATCAATATGTACTACTCGCGTCGGGAGGCTCTCCAGTATAAATTTTCGCGTAAACCAACGCGAAGGTAAATTTTGCATGACTATAAGTATAACCTCATGTATTCCTTGAATATCGAATACGTCGCAGCGTATAGGTCGAGACGAGACCGGAGTCTCGCCCAATCTTAAAAGCAAATACGGAATTGTTCAGCTTCGGTATCGCAACGAATAGAGAACATTATTCATTCATGACGAGAAATATGATGCATAAGGTGGAGTCAGTAATTCTACTGTTGTCTGTTAAAATCGGCGACGCAGGTTTGACAAGAGCGTGTACGGTGGGACGGACAAATAATTTGAGAGGGGTCGTTGAAAATTTAATAGCCACGTACTAGATTATACGACCCGCGATGCAAATTCAAAACAAAAAAAAACGAATTTCACGTTTCTATCATTTGCGATTGAGGTCGGGCGATGATGAATGAAGTCGTCATCAGTTAGAATCCGTCCGGAGTCTGCCTTTTATATATGATTAATTATTAATTATTAGTTATCAATAATTAGTTATTAGGTATGAATAAATAATTATTAATCACGAAGTATTAATAAGTAGCCCTGCCGCTAATTTATAAAATGAACCTCGTAAATCCAAGCTCTTCTGAATGAGAAATATCTGTCTGGAATTGGGATCCCTCTGCGATTCATCGGGCTCTAGAATATGTCTAGATATCACGAAGCTTTTCAATTATTGCTTCATCCGGGAAGAGGCGGAGATACATTGACTCCGATAAGTTCGAGGACCAATGTAAAATTTAAAAATCGGAACAATCGACGAATCACGTATAAGGGAATGGAAGTTTCATAGAAATTACGTTCTCTCGTGCCGACTCGATTTCGCTTCGTTGAAAATCAAACGGTACGTTGGGTTTTACGCTTTTTGGTGACTCTGTTCGATGCACCTACCTCGCAATTGGCTTCATCGATCTAACGAGACTTCTTACTGGCTACAACTCTAACAGGAATCTCAAATTTTATTGCATTACTGCCTCGCCGTCTCTCCCTCTCCCCGGTACGTTCGCATTCATTGAGAATTCTTGTTAAAACTTTCGATTACGAACTACTTCCAGTGATTATACACTGCCCAGCCTTCATTCTCGTTCCATCTTATTCAGAAATATTCTCAGTTTGATCTCAAGAATGTTTAGCCTCCGTAGATTAATTATTGAGTGGTCAAATGTAGCAAGAATTCCGAGAGCTTATGAAAACCCCCGAATGCAGCGATATATTGAAAATAAGGAAAGAAAGCAGGAAAAAGAAAAAATGAATGACCCAGATATTGGGTTATTTGGAGATTTCTTCCGTCTTCCAACTACGAAATAAGCTCTGAGAAGACCTAAAAGAATTTGTAGACAACCCAATATTTTTAGGAAATAAATCTTCGTGCGACTTAAAAGCACCGACGGTCTGTTTGACAAAAGCGTGTACGGCGTCATTTATTCAATCTCTGTTCAAGACATTTACAAGTTATTTATCAAAAACAAATGATTTATCAAATTTTCAAGAGTTTTGGCGACTTATCAATATCCATCCGCGCCTTGAACAAAATACGAAGAGCAACTCGAAGACTAATAACGAAGAAGACTGGAGTAAACGATAGAGAAACGTCTCATTATGGGGGACGTAACGGACGGACGGATGTACAGACGGTCGAACGAGGCTCGTCGGACGTCGAGCCCGTAGCTCGACTCGCACTACTGCCGTCAGACGGCCCATCCAGTTTTCACTGTATAACGTATTACCCGTTGTACGCCCCGTTATATATTCACATACAAACGTAAATTCATGCACATATCGTACAGTATATAGAAAATATATGTACTCTGCGTGAGAATCGACTGTAGCTCGGACGAAGTGAAATTGGCTTCGTGCTAACGGTAATAAATCGAGGAACGTTGGGGAGATGAGGTTGCTGGAGGAAGGAGCGGGGCGGAGGGAGGGGGTTGAAATCGGGAGCTGCCGGGATATTCGCAACAGAGTGGACGAGAGCCTGGGCAAAATCACCGCTCGCGAGCGCATACGGGAATGAGAGATGAAAGCATCGGTGACTCTCGGCCTCTTGCCATCGATACGCGTACACCCATTTGTATATACATACTCACGTGACTTCACATTGACGTATATTCATGGCGGGAAAGATAGAAGGGGTGGGGACGGGGGCGGGGTGGGGTAACATTCCTGCCACTGCCATCCCTTGATGTGTTTTCGTTTTCCCATGTATCCACTGTCAAACACTCCAGCAGTTAGAGATCCATCGATCGTTTCGTACGACCAGCTTTCCACTCCCTGCTGACCTCCACCCCCTCCTTCATCACCTTTGGGCTTCTACTTCCGATATTATGACGTATCGGGACCAATATTCGTTATGAGGTACATCCATGATCAAAGTCGACACGAGGGTTGTAAGGAGGGTTGGGTTATACGAACTCTTGTGATCTAAACTCTGTTTATCCTGAGAGGATGTAATTGTATTTATTGATATTTATTGGAGAACCCTTGATTCAAGTATATCGAGCTCTCTAAAAATCAAGATAACAAACTGATAATGTGGATCAATGAGATATGACGATGGAAATCCTAATTGGATTAACCTTCTTATCGTCTAAGCTCGATAGCTGTCCGGTAGTACGTTTGCCATAAACAAAAATCAGGTCAACTAGGTCCTCTCGTTTTGGATGGTATCGTTTCGTTTTTTATTTCGCTTGGGTATTCATTGATGGACCTTTTAGAATTTCTGTTTTTTATTGGTTATTGAAAAGCTAATTTACTGGTTGGTTTTCCGTTTTCGAAGAAACGTGTTTGGGGACATGATTCATTTTGCTTGACGTATTCCCTTTTTATCTTTAAGAGCTGAAGACTTTTTCGTGTTTCTTTAAAACCTTTGATCTTGGAGAATTTCACAAAAAACTGAGATTCAACTTGGTGGTCGACGGATTTTTCTAATCTAAGCTCATAGGGGATTGATAAAAAATAAATAAATCAATGGAATCGTTTAATGACTCATTCGAAGTTTGGTTTTGCATTTACCGGTTTAGAATTTGGATTTCCAGGTTTTGGAATTTATATTTCCAGGTTGATGAGTGGTGAATTTTTCTTTTGACCTCGAACCAATCTACGTTCCACACGACTAGCAATTTCGTTCCTTTTATCTGGCGCGTCATTTTTGCGATTGGACGAACAAGTTTAAAAAAAAAAAAGCAGTGAAGAAAATATTTGATCGGCGTTTGACTACGGAAGGTCCGTATTTGGTCGGGCAACGCACAAATACAATTTTGCCGATGCTAGATCGGCTTCGGAATGGGGTTGCACTGTTTCTTTTTTTCGTCTACATTGAAGGGCCTACTACTCGGTTGAAAACAGCTTTGGAGAGTGGAAACAGGAGTACGAACCGTCCGAACGCACACATGCACACACGCGCACAAGGTTGGACATGTGCGAATACTCGATATACCGCAGATTGTTATTTGTGACGATTCGGGTGGTTAGCAAATACCTCTAACTAGCAAAGCTCGAATTTCCACTTCGGTGCCGATGCAAAACGAGCTCACCGTTCTATTTATATATATGTGTATATATATATATATCTGATACTCTTTTTCAGACAGGGTGATATTCCCAGGGCTGCGATAAAACTCCCCTTCGTTTTATGCGTCTCGACATGTGGCATTTTTTATACTGTTTGGTTATCGCAATGTTTTTGCACTGTAGCAATGCGATATAATGCGGAAACGTGAGGGAACGTGCGGAAAGACGAAAAATATGGACCGGCGAGCTTATATTAATGAACATATTTATGCAATCGCGAATTATCCGATTGGAAAATGGGAAATTATTTAATAGCATTTTCGCTGGAATTCCTCGCTTCTCGAATTATTGATACTTTTAATGCATCGATATTGCCTCCCCGATAGCACCAACCATTTTTATGCGTTCGACAATATTCCGATAATAATATTAATGAGGAATTTCCGGAGTGCGTGAAAACAAATCATTGATACTTTTGTTTTTTGACCTATTGATGAGATTTTTGTAATAAAAATGATATTTTTTCACTAAATTATTTTTAAGAATCAAAATTGAATAATGTTGTATCAAATTTTTCTTGTACACTTGCTTATTACTAGTTTTATATTTATTTGTTGCAAAGATAATTGTATTTTTTTAGTGAAATTTATCCACGCAAAAAATACATAAATGTGATACCTATATCTGATAGTTATTAAAAATTATCAATTGTCACAGTCCATTAGGGTTAAAAATATTCAAAGTGTACATTTTTTCCGTGAACGCATTATTTACGGAATACAAAAGTGTACTTAATAACAGCAGTTGAAAAAATGCCGCCAATAATCATTAAAACTATTTGAAACATTTTGAAAATGTTTGTCATCGTGCACCCACCTATTTTTCCCATTCGGTATTTTAATTAGTTCATTGAATCCACTCATATAATATACAAAAACACAGAATTCTTCTCATGAAAATCGACCAAGTGGATATCAGTAACTAACAATTGGAGCAATTTCAAGCAATTTAAATAATGTTACATTTATTATTTTTACGAACACTTGAATTAACTATTCGCTGGAAATTAATGTTGAAGTATCATTGAAAAAATATTGGTTTAACGCAACATGGGTTATTTCGCAGCGAGTTATCCGGGGTTAACGATTTTCGTACTGAATCGGTATTCATACGTAATGACGAGGAATGAAACGAGGCAAAACGGAGCACACGAGAGAACGGTATTCCGAACGCAGGAGAATTAGGTGAAGAGAAACTGAGCGTGTGAGAGACACCGAGAGAATAGGCACCTGATAACGAAAGCATCGCAAGCCTCTCCTTTCCGGTAATTGCCCTGTGGCGTGTTTGCCCGTAGGAATGGTAATGGCAACGATGTAAATACCGATACCCTGCTACACCTAATGCCAGTGATTTTGAGGCCCGAGATCGAAAGGAATGTCCGAAGCACTTATGCGCACGTACCAGTCCGATATACCCGCTCCATCATTGCTTTGGACGCATAAGGGCGTAACTGCGATCAACCACAAGCTCCGAATTTCACGTTTCCCAAGCTCATTGGGTCACAGTTATCGTCGTCGACCTCAGAATGGACAACCCGTTTGATCGCAACGATCAAATGAAAAAAATGATCATTGCTGATTCAGGGCCTAATGATTTTATCGTTGTATCATTTAGATCAGCGACGATCATTTTTTTCGCGCTCGATTTCGTCTCAACGCCCTTTTTGCTACTTTGATGCCCTTCATTGCCCTTTGGAAGTAGCTATTACGAACAACCAATTTTCAGGGGCCTGGATCGGTGATGGAAAAGATGATTAGTGTTTTTTTTCCCACCCCTTTTTCTTCCCAACGCCGTTTTTGGCACATTGATGACCTTCTTCGCCCTTTTGGTGATAGCTGTTTCCTAAAATGGTCAATTCACACGAACTGATCCCAGAAATAATCAGTCAATGATGCAACATTAGACAAGATTCATTTTATTCGCGCTTGTAAAATGAGCTCGCTGTTGGTTTATAGGGAATAAGAATTTAAAATGGTCTCCTGAAAAACACGTTCATACTACATAAAAGAGAATTGGCTTTGTATAGCCTGTATAAGTAGAAGGGGAAGAAATACATATTTAATATGCAGCGACGATATCGGGGCTATAAAGGCAGTATGCATGCGTCTTAATCGGAGATCGAATCAAATCAGGTATTCAGGATTTCCACGAACGTCGTACTTCTCACTAATACCATTTCCTGAAATGACCGAAGAAACGATCCTGAAAATCGAGAGCCATTTTTGGAAGTTTTGCATTTTGATTATACTGCTCTTAATTGAGACATATCGACATATTCGTTATATGATTCATGTGATCTGGCTGTTTTGCAATGTTAATGGAACTTCCAGAAGAAATTCACATCTCTGCGTAATATTGCAGGAGCTCGGACGACACTTTATGACAATGATTAATTTATTTTTCTCCTAATTGGCAGGGGAAACGTATTCCCTAAAAATATGAATCAGTTAAAAATCTTGAATTCAAAAGAAAATGAATTTTCTATAATTAAGATCTTCAATAATGTAAAGAGTGATTAAAAAAAAACGCACCATCGAAGTAAATATTCGTTCGGGAATTAAAAACATTATTAAAATGAAATTATTGAATAAAAATTTAAGACAAAAACCGTAATATTTAATAAGATTCAAATATCAATCATAATATTTAATAAAATTGTGATTAAAAAAAATAAAAATACGTGATGACGTACTGAAAAAAAATATTATGAAAGTTGATAAATAATGAAAAACATAATATGTCATTTACTTAAGTATAAAATATCGAAACAGCTAAAAAATACTTGTTTTTTTTTTTTAGCAACGTAGATTATGATTAATCTTCGAAAAATGGACGATTATTCGACATATGTCTTACCGTTTCGTTGTAGTTTGTAAGTTTGTTGCCTTCCATGAACCAGGAGAGTTTCGCTGGCGGTTTCGAGCCGACAGTCATACAATTAATTTCGAAGGTTCGATCGGCGCTGAGGGGTGCGTGTTCGCTGCGCAGAATCGAAACCTTCAGCGGTTTAACTGTAACAAACACACGAGATTTAGTGGTACGAAAAATAAAGGAGGAAGGAACCTTAAGGGGAGGGCTAAAGGCTAAAAACAAAAGCGGGGTGAGTATATCCTGATTCCACGTGGTTACGCCGGGAGGGGTTGTTTTTCCTTCTTTCGCCCTTTGGAATAAAACAGGAATATCGAGATCCCTTCGCAGGTCCTTATTTACCGATTGAGATTGGCTCTCTTCGCTTAATGCGTTTCAGTGATGAGGTAATCTCGGTTTTTCTTTTTTCGCGGGAAAACCAGTAATTTAGGTTTGAAGAACCAAATTGGATCCGAGCAATCAAAGTTATGTGGATGTAATAACGAGCCTTAATAATTCAGCGAATCACAAATCTGCACGACCAGTGCTGGAAAATTCGCTCGATTGGCTATGCGGACGTATTGCTGATGTCGTAATCTAGATTTGTTATTTAAGTACCATCTGAACGAGTTTATTTAAGTTTGAATCTTTACTATAATTCATTTAGAGATATCACATATATTGATAATGAAATAAGAATAATTCCTCCAGAAAATTGAAAACTAGACAAGAAAAGGAACTTTGAAAATCCACATTAAAAGAGTACCTTGCCGTTATTAATACAGGAACACGGAGATATTGAAAATTCAATTACGATAGTATCTCCCGATTGCTAAGGTTCGTATCAACGTTCGGATTAAAAATAAGGATGTTGAAGGTCAGTGACTTTCAGTCGCGTCACCTTTTCAATTCCAATTATCGATAACTCTTGACGTTATCGAAGAACCCTCAAACGCATATAGTTTCATTCAGATACATTTTTAAATACTTTCAAAAACACTTAAATAATAATCGTAATCTAAATAATAAGAAATATCAAAAACGTTTTCAAAATAGCGTTAAAAAAAATTAAAATGTCGACCTCATAAATGACCTCACGGTACAGATGTATAAATAAGATTCGTAATATCTATTTCCCAAGTGTATCATCATCGTACGACGAGGTGGGCCCGGAAGACCACGAGAGAAATAAGTAATCGAGCGGGTTCGCGTACGCGACGAGCGATCAGAGATGCATTCGGATTTCTGGGTATTTCGTGCACATGTACCGCTCCGTGCGACGATACAATCAAAACGGATGTATAAATGTGTATTCGTCGGGAACAATAATATCATGACAGAATATCTCACCCCCCTCTCTAACGACGCCTTCCTATCTCTTGATCCACACCACTTTGTGCGCGCGATTGATATCGCTGGTGTGATCTGCTCCCACCCCTTACTGTCTCTGTCTCTCTCTCTCTCTCTCTTTTCGTAGCACAATTCCCAGACTGATATAAATTTTTTCGTCACGCGATAGTTGTGCTCGCTTATCTCATTCGTGTGTACATTTATCCCTGTTGTCCATGAATCTTTACGTACATTTGTACGCTGAGATATGAATATGTCATTTTTTATTGGCGATGAACATTCGTCTCGTGCTATAGCTTTGAACCGAGAATTGCTGGCTTTCCAGTTCAAATAATTGTATATTTATTGATCAGTGCAAAAAAAAAATATATATATATATATATATATATATATCGTTATACTCCTCGATCAAACAGTACTTGTGCTCTTTGGCTGTAGTTTACAATGATGATTCGAGAAAAAAATTGGCAGACCATTCCAAACAAAATAAGGATATTTATAATAAAAATGAAATAATAAAATGAGGCTTTTATTACCAGGGAAGGCTCATATAAGCCCTTTACGATCGTTATTATGGTATCCCAATAAGGATTGCTGCATCAGATTATTCTTTTTTTAGTATTGGGAAAAAGTTATGATCTCTAGTGCATCAATAAAGTGATGGTCTCGTACAAAAATGCCGGGTATATCTATATACTCTCTAGACATTGATTTCTACATTTTTTTTTTGGTAGTTCGTAAGGAAAACGTGAAGAAAGTCTGACAACGCCTGAATATCGACAATCCTAGAATGATATGCGGAATGTATTGGGAAAATTGCATTTTCACCGGTGTCGCAGTGATGCGAAAAGATTTTCTTCGACTTAAAGTTGGTAAAAACTGGAAGGTGGCTTCATCTTGAGCCGTAAAAGGGTGGAAAAGTACGTGCCACGCTACGAGATTTCACATTCAAGAGGCGGCGCATACGGCTCGTGATTTTGGAAGTGAGAGAGTCCAACACGCGAGGTGTAGAATTAAACTTTCGCCAGTTCTACGACTTTGACGCCAAAGAAAATAGGAGATGTAGATAGAGAAAGAGAGAGAGAAAGAGAGAGAGAGAGAGAGAGATATGAGACTTCAACTTGCATTGAGATCGACGCTAGTGACTTTTTATTTTTCTTCTGCTACTTTCTACTTTTCCTTTCAATTTCAGGGTTTCTTCACTTTTACGTTTTCTTGTTTTGTTTTCTTTCTTATCGAGGTATCAAAGCTCGGCGCCACTTCTTTCCACTCTCGCTCCCTCTCTCTATTTCTATTATTATCGTTATTATCATTATTATTTTTATTGTGGTCTTTATTTCGGTATTATGGAAAAATTATTGCATTATTTTTTGCTTATTTTGGTTTTTTCTTTTATATTATTTTTACATTTTAGCTTATAGCCTACCAAGGCGTAATAAATATATATATTTCTCTCTCCCGCCCTCTATCGTCTATTAATGTATTCGCGGATACTGTGTTATCACTGTTGATTTATAGTTTACAACTACTATTATTTACTAATTTATTATCAATCAATTAATATTAATTTCAGTTGTATACCCTAATTTGAAGTTATAAACGTATTTCATATGCTTTACTAAATACCACATTATATTAGGTGTAGTAAAAAGAAAGCTATGATATTTATTCGATAGATGGCTTTAGTTGTCTGTATCTCCCGTTGTATAAGTCCGATCGGGCTACACCAAATGGCTTTAGGAAGATGAAATTTTGTACTAAACAAACTTTTCTGACAGCTTCGTGATTGGTTGACCCAGTTTGTGATTGGTTGACTACAGAAAATAATGAATTTGTTTTTACTACACCTAATATAATCTTACCTTAATTATTTGCTCAATGGTTGTTACTGCGGTATGTACCATTAAATCGAACAATAAATCAGTCCCTCTTCTTTTCTCTCTCTCCCTCTCTCTTTCTCCCTAATTGTGCTCGAAAATAACGTGTACACAACTTTTCAAACGTTCCGTTTTGTTTTCGCTAAAAATCTTCTCATTTCCGTTCCACGAAGGCCGAACGCGTTTTCTTCCATTCAGAATTTTTACATAATGAAATTCGATGGATCGATATTTCCAATGAGCGCAGAGGATATCAATTTCAAAGAAGAATATAATGGTTATAGACCCTGGGGGCGCGCTGAGCGCGGCTTCGTTCCACATTAACATGGACTATTCCAGATGAGGAAGCACATTGTTCTAACGAAAGTCAAAATTGTTTTTCATCTTACCCTTGATGCAATCCTTAATACGATGCTAAAATGCCATTTAGCCAAACGCGAAAACCGAATTTTGTAATAATAATTATATACGTAAAAAATACAAAGATGGGATTGCTGGAATGACGGACAGGATAATCCGAATTTTTTCCATTCACCCCAATAATACATTTTTTACATTAACAATAGAGATAAAATCCGTTTTGCAGGAATGCGAAAACCAAATTCCGTAATAATAATTATGTATAAAAAACGTTTAAAAAATGACTGGAATTACGGAAAAGAAAATCCCGATTTTTATGGGGCTCTATTTTATTTTCGTAAAATGAAAAACATTAATAAATTTTAATTTTCCTATCAGTTTATAGTGTATACTGTCGAAATCTTTCCTACAATTTTTAATTTAATGTTGTTACCAGATTATTAATCCGCTCGATCAAATCTCGAGGATCGTTGAAATCCCAAGTTTTTTTGTCAGCCATTCGCATTAAGGTCCATACCGGAGGAGCATTGAAATCGCAATGTCACCGCAATCAACGAAAATGTCTCACCTCCCGTAAAACATCCGGTGAAAATGGGCAAACGTTGATTCGGGCTCGTCGCTATCGACTGGATTCAGACGGGAACACCTGCAGCTGCGTATAACCGCATACGCCCTTAATGACGGAGATGGAAATCTACTGCGAAGGACAGTACGCGGGGGGAATACGAGTTGAAATAATTAACGAGAAGAAAAAATTAAAAGCTAAGCCCTTGCGACGAAGGGAGAAAATAATGAACAGGCGGATTTACGCGAATGAGGAAAAGAGAGAGAGAGAGAGAGAGACAGAACGGAGTGAGGCGGGATGATTCTGCAATTAAGGGTAAAGGGAGAGTAAAAGAAAAGAGAAAGAGAGATAGATAGAGAGGGAGGAACGTAGAGGATGGAAGGGAGTGGGGGAGAGCAGGAGATAGAATAGACAAAGTGAGAAAAAAAAGCAGCACGATCACTGAGGCGCGAAACTCCTCGAGCTCTATTTATCGTTCTCTCTCTCTCTCTCCCTCTTTAATTCTTCGTTTCTCAACATCTCTCCTTTTTTCTCACCCTCTCCTCTCCGTTATATTTTTCTCTCTCTTCCTTCCTCGCTTTCTCTCCCTTCCTTCCTTGCTTTCACTCTTTTCCTTTCTCTCCCTCTCTCTCTCTTTCTTTCGTTCCCTCCCTCTTTTCTGCTTCCACTCTCTTTATCTTTCCCTTCTTGACTCTCCCTTTCTTTTTTTCCCCCTCGCCCTCTCTCACTGTCTCTGTTTCGTCCCAGCGAGTTCAATAAGAACTAACCTCTCGCAGTTTCAGCAGAGCGCACTAAGCCTCGAACAAATACAGGTACAGGTAAAGAGAATAGCGAATGAAATAAAAACGGCAATGAAAAGTAAAGGAAGAAACGAGCGAGGGGAATAAAAAAAAAGATGAAAAAAAATCGAATGGACGAAGAACGAGACGAATGAATCCATAGGAAATCCAAGCCCGACCGATAAGAGTTTGGTCGCTTCGTCTTTATATATATATATATGTATATATATATATATGTAGATCCGTTCAGCCAGGAAGATCGAAGCGCGCGAGAAAAACGGCGTCCTGGGATGAGCAGTAATCGCAGGGGAAAAAACGAGAGATACCAGCTTACAAGATGGAGAAAGATTTCCCGTGGTTTTGCCCCAGAAAACTAATGAGCAAGCCGAGAATGAGCGTAAGTAACGAGCGAGAGGTGGCGGACGAGGTTAAACTTAGCGCAATTGCGAATTGAAAACGTATATACACATTAAAGTGCATGGACGAGCATGTGTATATTTGCACAAACGTTTTTATACACAGTAGCGTGGCTTTTAATTCCTTAATACGAGGTCCGGTAGTTTGGGCTTGGTGAGATTTTTGCTGGTCTTTCTCTTGGTCTCTCTCTTTCTCTCTATCTCTCTTCTTTCTCTCTTTCGCCTCTCGATTAATTTCCCTCTGATCCCACCCATTAAGCATCTCGTATCTTCCTAGAGAAACTGCACTTTTTTCGTTTGTACTCAAGAGATAAACAAAAACAAAACTATATCGAATTAATCGTAGAAACGAAAAATTAAAGAAATTTGATTTTCCTTTCATTGTGGAAATTAAATTTGCATTAATGATCAACGATTTTTTTTGTACGTATTCGTTGATAGGTTTGTCGAATTTTATTGATAAATTGATTGAATAATATTTTATATAAAATTTGTTTTATGATTTATTCAGTAAAATTGATTGTAATGTTTGATATTCTATAAAGTCGAATATTGTTCTACATTCACTTAATTAATAAGTTATTACATAAAACTTTGTCCACAAGTTGTTTAATATTTTATTAAATGAATTCTTGTTGAAAATTCGCTCATTAAGAAAAGTTTTATTTGAAAGAAAGTGAATAATTTATTAAACTGAATTTATTTATTAATACGTATGTGAAAAATAGCACGTATAGTTTCTTGCAGGGAGCCGAGCAAAGCGTGTTTCTTCCTAAAACGGAAAAAATAAAAACAGGAACGTTTTATCGTAGAAATTTCGTTGTCATCATAAATAAAGATTTATTCGATAGTCCTGGGTTGGTCGTTTGTCAGGAAACGTAGCCTTTTCTGGCAAGGGACTTACTCTTGGCATCGATATTCTTTCTTCCTCTTCTCTTCGGGAATTTCATCGATTCGGGGATGTTCAGGTCGAGTCAGTGGTAAAAGGAACATCGTACTGTATTTTACACTGCATTCCACTTCGTGTGCTCGAAGAGACGAGAAAGGGGTTCGAGCACAATTCTTTTTTTTTGGCCTTTTCCCGTTTCGTTGCTTTTCGCCACTTGGACTCGGGTGGTTTGGGAAAGTCATCTCGCGGTACCGCCTCTGTATTCTTTTTCCCACTTTCAACCCTCCGGCTATTATACGAATTTTTCTATTCTCTACTTTCGTTCGTTATTTTCTTTTTCCATCTTTTTTTTTCTTATCTATCGTTTTTCCGTTCACTCGGCAAGACAACGTACCATTATTTTCTCGCTTGGCTCGTTCTCTTTTCCTCGTACGAGAGTCCTCGGGTGCGATATCGAAACGCGAAAAGAGTTTTTCGTATCCGGAGGGTACGAGGACGAGAGGAGATCCTGGACGAGGCGTAAGATCCTTGTCTCCCTCGTATTCTTGTCTCGGCGTGTGCCACCACCACCGATTTTTCGCCTCAGCGCAAACCCGCGCACCCTATACGTACACGATGACTCTTTTTGCCCTTTTCGAATTTGTGTTTTTCCTCGGAAAATCGGGCGCTTCGTACTTTTGTTCGGATACTGCATACCTATGTCCCTGTCACGGCTCGCGGCTACGACCGACTCTATTCCGTGCGTTTCTTTGTAAAATAAAAAAAAGAACAAAAATAGAGAAAGCCAAAAAAACCCAATTCGGCTCACTTTTCATAGCGAGAAGAAAAAAGAGGCAAACGGTGGAAAAAAATAGAGGAGAATTTTTAAGAAATCAAAAAACGTGTGTTTTTGCGTTTCGATCTGCTGGATTAGTACGTAACGATGTCTGTGAAGTTCCAAGAAAATCGTGACGAAAAAAAATCTCTAAAAATTGTATTAATGTGGCAGCATTTTTAAAATTTTTTAATTTATCAATCAAAATATGGTTATTTTTTTGTTGATGAGGGTGGTGTAGCTGTAGAGGGAACGTAGTGCTCTGGATTTTGTTACGCTATTTGAGGAATTTATTTTATTTGAATTGTAAAAATGGGAAGTAAAAATGTTGTCCGCTGTAAATAATTTTGAATTTACCAAATTGAATTGTGGGATGTATTGTATAGGATTTTAAAAGGGATGTGACTGATCGCTCACTTTCACTCGCGATTTTCTCATTTGTAAATCAATATTCCTTCCATTTTAATCCATCCATTCCAATCGTATCTTTTCTTTATCGCATACATACATAATTACCAAGCAACAATACAGTCACTCTAATGCATGCGCATAAATTACTCCGGCCTTGGCGGACGTTTCAATTTAATTTTTCAATATACTCGTTCATCGGAACGTGTATCCAACCACCTATACGATGCATTGCAATAGATGTGCAGGTGCATTGTTCGTCATCGGGAATTCCCTTTTCTCTGTCTCACTCTAACGGAGCTTCGCTAATGGCATTACAGTAAAACGACAATTCCACACGATATCGTTTACGAGCTTTTCCAATCTATCGATAATATTCAATCGAGAATTCCGACCATTCTCACCTATTGTTTTCCCTCAAGCTTTACCCACTCATCGTTTATACCACTTTTTTCAACCCAGTCTTCTATCCCCCCCACACCACATTCTTCTATTTCTCCCATAGGATTTTCTCATTTTCGTAATTTGAAGCAAAGGTTCGATCGGGTGGTTCTAACGGATTTACTGTCCACGATTTTTTCGTTTTCGTCTCTATAATGGCCGAGAAATCATTCTCGTTCTTTCAGGCTTTCGCTGATGTGAAAGATGGCCATAGATAGGAATGCAGCAATTTTGAAATCACAGGATTATGAAGCCAAAATAATGAGAGATTATTTATGCGAGAGCTCATTTATTTCAGAACGTGTATCCGGATAGTCTATACTTTGCGTTATACAAATAAGTACAGATTCGCGCGATCTACAAAATTCATATTTCCAACCTGAAAAAAATGAGCATCGAATATTGTTTATAACAGTATGCACAAAAAAACTCATATAGCGAGTATACAAACTTCCGATGTGTAGATCTGGGGTACGGAATCGATCTTGGTCAAAAATAGCGAATACCTAAATAGTGAACGTCACTTCCGAAGTGATACTGCGTTCGACTCGAGTAAACACGAGCGAAATCTGTCAGAGTCATTCCGAAGCGGAACTAATGTATTTCTGGATAATAAGTTTTCGATATCCTGACCTTTCGCCCTTTTGGCCTATAGCTGTTTCAACTGACTGATTTTTCAATTATTCGCTTTAACGAATTTGAAATTTTTAACCGCTGTAATAATCAAAATTCGATTATTCGAGGTGTTAATTTCCTCACCGTTCGTTAGCTGCGTCATCAACTATTATGAAGTTGATGCACCAATATTGGACAGTTCGTTAAATATTTCATTCGAAATTTGGATTATCAGTGAAACTCTTCGACGATCGATTGGCAAGAAATCGTTAAATATTTCATTCGAAATTTGGATTATCAGTGAAACTCTTCGACGATCGATTGGCAAGAACATTTTCGACTAGCCAGCTGGAAAGACCAGGCCGATGATACGGCAAACCGTCAGTCTAGATGTGTCGCCAATAGGAATGGCTAACATCAGTGGTGTCAGTAATTGTGTGCGGCAGGCCTCCACGTCAGAATCCAAGAGTAACTCAGCATTTCCTAGTTTCTCTCTTCCTGTCTCTCTCTCTCTCTCTCTCTCTTTCTCTCGGTCTGCCTGTGTAAATCAAGCATAGCATTACCCAATTTCGCTGGCTGACTCCATTACCAGCGAACTGGCCTCTAATTAGTCAAGCTCGATTAGGTAGGTAGGGTACGGTGCAGAGGGTGGAGACCAACCAGTAAATATAGGTATATGTGTATACGTAGGTTGTCAGGAGGTTACCTGAGGGCTAGTCTTCTCCGATTCTCTGTGGAAAATGAGAAAGGGTTCAGCAGCCTTGAGCAAGACCGGAAAGGGTTCCGGTAGGGTTTGCCATCGCCCTCTAACTCCTGCCTCAATCTGCCTCTCGTGTCTCTTTCTGAAATAAACGTGCACACGTACACTTTGCTCCGAGGCTTTGCCTTTACACGAAGCGCAATCGCTTCGAACTCTCTAATTTCTCCTTCCTTGAGGTCACATCGGGCGCGCCAATTCAATTTCAAAATCGTTCTTCCGCAAATATTCCCATCCTTTTGGTCTTCCATTCTTCTATCCTCCTTTTTCCACTTCTTTGTCTCTCCCGGTGGAAAATCCTTTCTGAAGAGAGTCTATGGTGCTTTCCCTTCCCCCTGCTTTCTCGGTCCCTCTCTTTGGTAACTTCACCAAGGAGTTTCTTGCTCTCTTCTCCAGTATGGCTTCGGTGTAAGCCTCTTCCTAACAAATGTTCAGCAGCTTCTCTCTTTTATCATTTTTTGAACTGGGCTCTTCGCGTTTCCCCACCCCAATGGGCGCGGATAAAGAGAGGACTTTGATTCTCAACTTTTCGAGCCAATATCTTCTTGGCTGGGCACGTAGGCGCCGCAGACTTCGTTAACCACTTCGCCGTTGCTTGTTCATTTTATTCCAAGAGAGAAAAGGCGCGAGTGAGATACGTAAGCGGCTTTAGTCGCTCGCCTGTTGGGTCACTTTTGTAAATTAACTTTTTTTTCACGGGCAAGCCTAAATATTACAATTGCGATACCCGCATTTTTCCCATTGTTCTCGTTAAGGACCTCACGATCGATTTGCTATTACTTTTATCGAGATTGAAGGAAGGTTAGGAAAACATAATGTTTACAGGTGATTTATCGTAAATCATGGTAGGAGGTGAATGGAGAGGGTAAGAATGATTGACGAATGAATTAGTGGGTTCGTGTTCCCATTTTCCTTTGGGAAGGTCGATCAAAACGATAACAATCAAAATTATAAATTTATAAGGAAATAAAAGGAAAAATAAGAAAATTATATCGATTCCCTGATGCAAGATAAAAAACAATTCTACGATGTGAAACAAAGTAAATGAAAAATCGATTTTCATTTACGTTCTTTCAATCCTTCACTTTACGATTCTCTTTTTTAAGTCTAGATATAGCGAAAATTCAACATAACATATAAGAAAAATGTAAAATAAATGAAGTAAACAATAAAAAATAACCAATTCGTAAAAAAATAAAATTAAGCAACCGTTAGGAATTAAACTGCGTATGTAAAATTAACTTGTATTTGAAATGTCGTCACATCAAAGTCTCAATAGAATATAACAAAAAAATTGAATGAAATTAATTAAAAATAAAATGTAAGCTCCGTCATAAAACAAGAAAAGGTGTGAAGCATGTAAATCGGATTAGCGAAGAAGGCAAGGAAGAAGGAAGGAAGAAAAGGGAACACAGAGTTTCGCATGGTCGATACGTGTGACGAAAGATTCACGATGAGGTATTTAAAAATACCTTCTCCGAGTGATTTATCACAGTGCGATTTATCACAATAAAAGAGGCACCCTCGGCCCATCGGGTTTGCCGGAACCCTCTTGTGCGTTCTTTTTGCGATCTGTCAGCATGTATTTTCACTATCGCTTTCATTTCGTCGTAAATTAGCGGAAACATACGTAGGGACATACGAAATTCGTACTAACTTCTCGAAAACGACCTTTGACAAATTTGCTAAGTTTTCAGGGTTAATACGATTGCGTAAGCAGCTGATATCTTTGATTCCAGAAGGAATACTCCAAGGATGAAAACGTGCGATTCTGCAAATTGTGTACCACTTTAAGAGGGTGTGGAGGGGATGAGATTAAGAGTTAAGGACGTGTACGTACAGAGGAAGGTTTTAAGAGTGAAAGCGGGGGGATGAGCGCGAGAAAGGTGAGATGGCATACCAATAATTCAACCAAGTGCACCGGAAAAGTTATGAGCTTTAATCCTTTACGGAATTCGAGAGGGCTTTTCTCTTCCGCATCTATCTCTCTCTCTCTCTCTCTCTCTCTCCTTCTATTCCGCTTTTCCCGTTCTATCTCTCTGATTTCGTGCTGCACTGTTTAAAATCTCACTCACGATCGTCGGTGCTTACTCCTGTCTGCTTTCCCCCCCCCCCCCCCCGCCCCGTTCGTAATGCCTCTGGGGACTGTGATACCCGTTTTCCTCGTCGAGGCTTTTCGGAGTGTTCAGGTAAGCGAGGGAGCTCAAGTTCAAAGTGCAAGGAACGGAGTTCTCGTTTCTCTACTATCCTACTTGCATATATCTATGACTATTTATATACTGGGTGATTCCGAAGAAATTCGACATTCAGAAGAGACACGTTTGAATATTGATTTTGAAAACTGCGGCATTTGAAATTCATAGCTTTTTTATTAGTATGTAAATATAAACAAAAATATTACATAGATATTAAAGATATTAAATATAAATACAAAGTATTTTACAGTTCGTTATTTACGTATTATTAATTCATGATTACTGAAACAGTGATTAAAAAAAGGGATCCCAATTAAGATAATTCAAAGAAATTTTCAAATTTTTCTCTTAACATTTCTCGTTTCCGTAGTTGCAGTAAGTGGAAATAATACATTTGACATATGGGTATTTTAAAATTAGAATTCCAATAAACTGTAAGCTCGTTTTGCAGATTTTCCAAACTTAACGGTAATCTCAGCTAATTGGCAAGTAGAAAGAAAGAGAGATAGGTAGACGTTGAGTAAAAACGATTTGATGAATTATTTCTACGACGAATAATTAATACCCGACGTTATCCAATTTCCGTGTTCAGCCATAACGAGGACGTTTCGTCATCATTTCTCCCCCATAGAATTTATCCAACATTTTTTTATCGGCGAATTTCTCTCGACGAGGTCGCTAATACAGGGTGTTAAAATGAAAAATGAAAACGATTCTGCGGGGAGACGACATCGTCGCCTGCGTTTCGACTATAGCGGCTGTAAAATAAATAAAAAAAAATTCGAAAAAAAAGGTACGGTTGTATCGTCGTCACGCACCTTGAGGGGCCAATAACCGAGGCCTGGAGCTTTACGGCTGTGGGTATAACGAAAGAAGGAGGGAAAGCTCATAAGAGAGAAAAAGGATAGATGAGAGCTTGTATAAAGTACACCTAGAAAACGGTGGCACGTTAATGCGTTACGATAAAAGCTTAAGAGGTCAAAGTGGCTATATACCGGGTGTACGATTCTCTGTTGCTCTCCTATTCCTCTGTAAAAAGCTCCACCGAGTCGTGGCCCATCCATGAATACCTCACTGGTGCAGCCCTTTCCAAAGCTCTCGGCTAAACTCGGTACAAACGTCAAAGGTAACCCCACCAGCTCGAGGAGCAACGAAGTGACCATGCCGTAGCTTTTCCACGATGGAAAAACTCCCTCGTAACACTTAAGGACCTTTTTTTTCGTCGATATGGACTGTACCAGGATGGATTGAAAAAGAGGCGTATCGGATGCTCGGAAGCACGCGAAATCGACGACTTTCCTGGCCCCAACGGATATAAAGGGGATAGCGTATCCGTTTACTGGGACGGTGGGTGGGGATAGTGAAGTGCATCGGTACGAATTCACCCGACCGATGTGGCTCTTGGTTAACTTCTCATCGTCAACCGGGAAGTCGCGATAACGCTGAAAGTCAATGTTCACCGTTGCCTCGGTACTTCACTCGAGGGACACGTTACAACGATACCGGACTCACAGACGCGCTTTTCGTATTTGTACACGTGGACACGTTGGGGAATACCCATACACTCGTATACTCAGTGATAATGTATAGAAAACAGCAGCGCCTGTGAGCCAAGAGCATCTCACTTTTTTAACGAGCACTCGTGGCGAACGTACGAGAAGTAACCTACTTTGAAGCCGGCTATCAGACATCCCTATCCTACTTGTAACACCGCCGATGTGTATAGGGGAATCCTCTGGGGTACAGACCCGATACAAATGTGGGTTGGTTCGAAGAGAATATGAAAGGTTGGAGGTTTCGAAAGATTGGACATTTCTGTTGGAAATCGTGACCAAAAAGGGACGAGGTTGGAAAGTCAGGGGTAAACGAAGATTCATAAAATTTAAACTTTTTGCCGGATTTTTTTGTTCCCTCGATGATTTTTCTTCTACTAGTGCTATTAGTCTATTTGTTGATGATAATTGTAATTGTACACTTGAACATTTGCAAACGAAAATTGCCGAATTGATTTTCCACCGACATTGTCATTTCAATTTTCCCTCCGAACGAGATTAATGCAGTTCAAAAATCGGTAAATCAGTTTTATTATAATCATTAATTTTATACACATGCACATCCCAGTATCAGCGAAAAAGGAGAAAACGTGAAAAAATAAATCTCATTCCTCGTCAAATGTTTAGCTTGTTTCGAAACGACCAGCCACTTCTTCATGAGCTTTGTCGTTTAACGAGTTGATACATTTTTCTAAAATGAAAAATTTCAATATTTCAAAGCTCGTAATTAGCGTTTGAAAAGAGGGTGAAAAAATGGAAGCTTTCAAGGTTTCGCGATCTTCCTCGCGTATTTCGAACATTTTCAGCTAGAAGATAAATAAATGAAAGCCAGATATTACATACTCCGAGTGTAACGCGATGGCGGTCATATTTTTAAATATTTAACAGTCATGCTGTTCGGCGCCTGGCAGCATCGCTAGAAAGAAATAACTCAGAGAGGTAATATAAATTTATCGTGTAAAGATATCGACACGGAGATCCCGTTTTGTGCGGCCATTTGAGCTCTGACAATCCCTCCCCTCGTGAGCTTCGCGGAGAATATCGATCTCTTTAATCTCTTTGAATTATGGTACCTCGCTGTACACCGAGCAAACGAGAGAGTGAAAAATCTTTCATATTCAACGGGTGTTGTAGTCTAGAAATTTGAAAACCTACGATAGTTTTAAATTTCATTTTCTTGAAGATTGGATTTTTGACGCTACGATTTCGAACGGGAATTCCCAAAAGCAAAAAAAAAATAAATTTGTATGTTTAGCTGTTGAATTATTTATTGTTGTCCAGATAATATTTCAGGTAATATTTAACTGTTCCATTACTTACTGATATTTTGTTTAAATCACTCATATATTTAATAAAATATATTCAAAATTGATATAGTTTTACATCTTAATATATTGAATCAACTCATGTATTCAATACAAAAATTATTGTTCTTTAAAGTTTTCAAGAATTTCGGTGATTTTGCGTTATTCGTCCAGAAATACCTTGACTGAAGTCGAATTATCGTGCCTTTCATAGATGAAAGATAAAATTAAAGAAAACAGTAGTGATATAGTTAGACAAATTGGTATCAGGCTACCGAAGTTGTGAAAAGATCTTGGCAACTCGTGTTTCTCCATTCCTTCGTTTCTCCACTTTTATTTCTGTCTCCTCGCAAAAGATTGCACGATTAATAATTCGAGAGTCGCAGGGGTACTGAGAAGTTAGCTTGGCGTTGTCGTGTTCGTCTCGCTCGACTCGAGACGAGAGCATCTTGCTGTTATTTCGAAAAGCAAGGGAAGGAAAGTTGGGAGAGAAAAAGGGCAGAGAAGTATTTTTACCTCATTCCTTCAAACAATAAGTATTTCAATACAAATAAAAAACATCCACAACGAATTTGACTTTCCCAATTTTTTATTTTTGAGTCTCAGTTGTGGCACTCGATAATTCTTTTTACGAGCTTTTTTTAATTTGACTTTTTGCAAGATTTCGAACAATTCTTTTCGCAAAATGAATAATCTATATTTCAATAAATTCCCGATTGATTAGAGCTCAGAAATATTTCAAACTTTGTATGTAATAACATCGATCAATATAGAAATACATTTATTTATTTGAATGAAAATGTATTAATAATATAATCTCCGATTTGTATAAATCCATTGAAAAATCACGTGCATTAAAAAATGTAAAAAACCTTAGATAGTTAAATAAAAATCGGAATCTGGGTATGAACGTGTCATAATAATTTCTCTGATTAGTATTTCTCTAATTAACATTTGATAAGTTGAGTACCTTGAGATTTTTTATGGTGACATACGGGTGATAGGTAAAAAAAAGAGTTTATTCTTTTTAATCCATTACATAAAAAATTATTTTTGAGAATATTTTGTCATATGTAATTTTCCTTATTTTATTTATTTGGAAAGTTCTCCAATAATACATTCGTAAAATTCAAAGACAGGAAAGTACTTGCGAAATTCAGTTCAGAATCTCAAAGCATAATTTTTCAGTTTTCAATAAATATTTTCTTTTTTCGGTGTTGAAACAATTTTTTTTAACAAAAAGATCAGGGTTTTAAAAATTGCATTGCTTGCTTGATGAAAAATGAATTGCACAGTTCATTTTATCTACTTTGCGAAGATAGTAAAGATTCTTTTCACAGAGCTCATATATTCTCCGAAACTCTACCTCTCTTCATTCCATCTCCTTAAAAAGAATATTTCCCTCGCTCATGAATTTCGTGCAATTATTGGTTATTCCGAGGGAAAAATATTCTTTTGCAAAGAATGTCGAACGAAATTGCGCTCTGTTTTTCTTTTCTTTTGTGACCACCGAGAAATCCTTATTCGTTGAAATAAAAGCGGATGAGCAACGAGGCTTGATTATTTCTTAAAGTTATTGATTACATTGGAGAAAAATGAAGTCTATAATAGTATTGATGTTGGAAGAAAGAATTCTGTTGAAGAGAAAGATTTTCAATTATTGGAGAGTGAGACAGAGAGCGAGAGAGACGGAGAGAGACAGCGAGAAATCGAGAGAAATTCATAAATAGATAATGTGATTTTTTATTATATTCTATTTTATTACACCATGGTGTGTACCATTAGGAAATTTCAATACATTATAACTGATACTACAAAAAGAAAAATGCTAATAAGATTACAACTTATCGTTTTTCATTTAAATAAAATAAAAAATTAATTAAATAAAAACATCCTTGTGTTCCAATACATCGGAACGCAACGATATTTTTATTTAATTTTAACATTTATCTTATTTTATTTATTTATTTACAAACCGTAGTCATAGATTTTAAATAATCATACGTAGGAACGTTTCGACGAATTTCAAAGCTCGAAAGAGGCCATCAACGAATTTGAGAGACGAGAGAGAAAGAATTGATCATTCTTGCCTTCCACGACTACAAACTTTACAACGTCATAATGTATACATGTTATATACATATGGGGTGGCTGAAAATTCTTCGACTTTAGATAATAACGAACGAGGGTGGGAACTGGTAGTACGTAAGCCTGGAATTTATCAGCCTTCACCCGAGTGCGCGTATGTAAAGTCAAAGCTGGCAAGAAAACTCGAAGTAGCTTTGGCATTCAAGGCTGTACGCGCACAAAATTCCTTTGGTCTTGTGCAAGCTGGAAAGCTCTTGGTATTATGACCGTTTGTGGGCATACGTAGATGCAAATTTGCCCTTCAATCGTTGAAATTTTACCTTTTTCATCGTTTGTGGATGAAAACGTATCTTTTATATTCCAAGCTCTTCGCCACGAGATCTTGGTTCCTTTGAGGGTTCGCTAAGCCTACCTACGCCCCTCCTGACATTTGTTATCCCGGCAGCCAGAAATTCTGTGATTTTCTGCTCTTCGACTCTCCTCTTTTTGAGGCGCGATGGAACCACGCGCAAATTCCGCGCAATGCACGCACGGAATCTTTGACGAACCAGCGAAAGAAAGTCAAATAGAGAGACAGAGAGAATGAAAGCATCCCCCAGGAATACACGATTCGCCTCGCTTCGGTGTGTTTACTTATATTAAGGATGTTCTTGCGCCCTAATCACAATAGCATATTCAAAGCAAAGGCAAAATCATTAGATACAATTTTTTTTAAATAATAACAAAAAAAAACATTGTTCATTCGAAGAATTATTTAAAAAGTTAAAAAATTAAATTAAATTTATTTATTGAAAATTTAAATGACATAGTATTTATTATTTGGAAAATAATTTTTTTTTTTTAGTTGAATGTTGCCAAATTTCAATTAGGAATGTACTCCGGATTGGGCGCCACAGCGCGGTGGTTGTTATGGCAATTACGGCCATTAAAAGTTAGACACTCGTCGATGAGAGCTCAATCCGTTTGACTTTGTAATTTTGAATATTTGAAACGTGGGCTTGATTAGGCACTGGGCCTTACATAGGTCAGGTACCTTACTTGTGGCCAAATAATATTGTTCTTAAGGACAACTCGGGGTAAAACGCGGGGAAGATAAAACAAGAGTCTGGCTGGTGAACAGAACAGACTTTTGTACAGAAACATCTAATTTTTGTTAAGTTTAATATCGTTTTAGTTCGTGTGAGTTGCTGCTATCAATGAGAGTACGTCAACGTAACAAAAGTATCAGTTATCGGTATAGCATTGATCCTTCGCGAGGAATGTTCTCGGTTATTACGTGATTTATTGTCGAATCGTTAATCGTCTAATTGCAAAAATGAACACAAGCTAGCGGCCCAAGATGACGACGCTTTCGTCTATTTTCGCTTTCCTAGTTTTACGGATTTATTGAGAAGCTAAAATTTGTCGAAAATCACGCTTACGAAAAAAATTCATTTCTATGACTACATATAAGTCTTTTTTTAAAAATGTTCTTTATATAACTGTACTCACGATGCATTTCGATGGCGACCGATGCCGAAACTGGTTGGCTAATGTTATTGTTGGAGGCTTGACACGTGAAAACAGCGTGTAGATCCGATCTCGTGAGCCCGTTCACGACAAGGGTGTTTCTCCTTTGGTTCGGAAATTCACCGGGTACGTCCCTGGATTCGATAAGAGTTTCACCCCTCCACCACTTCACCGTGGGTTGAGGTCGTCCTGCAAAAAAACGAAAATTGGAAAGAACATTTTAATTAAAAATTTTGTATTTGACAAATGTGAAAAAAATGTATACTGTGCACTACTTTGATAAATAAATGTGGCCCGGTTTTGAGGCCTTACATACGTTCAGAATTTTCGAAAAATCGATTTCATTTTTTTCAAAAATTATTTTTATTCATTTCTACTTCTATCCCTTCTGGAAACAATATTTCTTTTAGAGCGTTTTAGGCACTGCTGGACGTATGTACGGCCTTAAGCAAACGTCTTTTAGTGTAAGATAAAGTTATCAATCTTAAATTCGCCATCCCTGAAAAATATTAGTACTCAAAAACTCACTGGTTTCCTTTTGACAGTAATAAATAGATTTGCCAAGCAAGAATGGTTGTCACGCAACTTCGATATTTAAACATAGCTATTCAATTACATAAAAAAATAATATGCTGCCTAAAACATTACGTTTTAAATCCTACCATTTATTTTGATAGCCCGATCTCTGGGCATGATTTTCCGAGTTCCCAGTCTATAATTAATGAATCTTATCGTAAGCTGTGAAGATAATTGGGGCGTTATATTGATGGATGATGAATTTGAGGGAATAGATTACGGTACGTCGTGTGTAATCGTGCAAGATGGCCGGCTTGAAAAAGACAAGGCCATGCGTCGTTTTATATTTATGGTTGGACGCAAAAGTACACGCAGACGCCGATCGACCGAGGTCCTCGTCTTGCGCTTGGCGAGGCCATCGGCTCGAATTTCACCCCTCCACACATCATCGCACCGTGTAGCGAGTACGCGTTAATTCATAATTCATAATGGTACTTGCGTGTCGGTAATTCTCTTGGGGTTGGGGAAAGCTAGGTTAGAAAGGGGGTGGCTAGATGCCCGGCGTTTGTCGTGCTGTACAGACGATGTGTGTACCTTCGTACAATACACGAAGCCACACATAAACCCGATCGTGTATATGCTTGGGGGTCTCGACCTTATTTTTCATCGATGAGGTCACCTGGACCCAAGCTTTTTGCTCGTCTGCATACACACGGGACGTTTCACTGAAAACTGCAATCTGCACTTTTTGGACGGTGATTATCAAAAGGACGATAAATTTCGATCACTAATGAAAATCAGAAATTTTGAGGACTCAGGTGTGTGTTCTCCGATATCGATTTTCATGAACGTGGCCAATCCCCTTGGGAGAAAGGATAGTGGATGTCTGACCAAGAATGCAAAACGAGAGAGGATCTTCAATTTTTGTTTCTTCTGTTAAAAATATTGGATTTTATATTTTCGATTTTCGGTTTTTGGTGTCTTCACCAAGTTTAGGAGAAAATCCTTCCTGATAGGAACTTGCAAGGGAATTGAAAATGCGTCTGAAGTTTGTATCATTACGTATATATATATGTAGATACGTCTCGAAAAATTTGCGACAACAGCCAACAGCTGAACAGAATGAAAGCGTAGTCATGGCGTCGTCGGGACGCCCATGAATTTGGTCGGCCAGAGCTGCCTGCGCAAGGCAATAAACATGAATTTATTATCGTTATCACTCGCTGTCTCGCGAGCAGTGCCACACCGCGATACAACAATTAAACTGTAATGAAGTAAGCGAGATGAGTGCACCGCGAAAATAGTGCGCGAGCTTCCAGTGTTTGGCCAATGAGAATGGCGTGGTAGCGGAAAACGGGGGTGGGAAATTTGCGCGAGGCTTTTAGTTGCTACTTTATGAATATCAGCACGATGTTAGATTTCGCATTTGTATAAGGCGTAAAGGTATAGTTGAAATAATAGGTACGTCATCATACGCTCTTCGGGTGGCGCCACCAGGACTATCATTTCGGTTGCTATGTACACGGTGAGAACACTTAAAATTTACAAATTCCAAACGGGAGTTAAAAAGGCTAGCGCATCAATTATAAAGATTTGTTGAGTGCGTTTGGGTTGGCATCGGGGAATAAGGTCTTTCGAAACGCTTCGTTCGTTCGAAACGATTCATTTCTTCTGAAATAAAAGTACCAATATCGATCGTCGATCGGTTTGTATGTAAAAGTTGCCTCTTCAAAAAATGCAATTCGAAAGAAAGCGTGAAATTTCAAAAATACAATTATCGCACGAAAGCTTGTAATTCCAAAAATACGGTTTTCACACGAAAGCTTGAAATTCGAAAAATACGATCTTCGCACGAAAGCATTGTAATTCGAAAAATACGGTTTTCACACGAAAGCTTGAAATTCCAAAAATACCATGTGCAAAAATACGAAACCCGCAAGACTATTCACGAATTGTATGAAAAATCCCCAACTCGTAATTCCAATAAAAACGAAAATATCGTTTCGAAATGTTTTTTTTGCTCTTTTGGTAAAAATGTCAATGATTCGATAATCTTCGAGTGTTCATCTCCCAGTTTCGCACCTGGTATACATCCGGACATATGGGTAAATAAACGAACATGCACTTACACACATCCACATGTGTGTGTTTGTGTATTAATTACAATCCGCAGTGGATAAAACCCCCTTTGGTATTAGTCTCGTCTATATATTTCTCTCCGTGCTGCACAGAAGGAATGAATAATTGTTCGCACGTAGAAATTCTCGTCGGGCACTATCCGAAGCAAAATTAGTCGTGTGTATATGCGCGTATGCGTTTGTGTCGTTTGCAACGATAACGCGCATTCGTACCCACAAATACCCATCGTATTTGCCGTTCTGCGCGTCCAGGATGTATCCAACGGCCCCGATAGCGTCCGCTTTCAACCAGTTACTTTATGCCCCCAAAACATATCCACCCAAAATGTGCACGGTACTGTCATATCGAATACTATAGGATGCAATTCGCGTTTTGCATTCTCAAATGGGGCAAATTACCTGGAGGGGCTGGGGGAGAGGTTCTTATGGTTGAAAACTTTGTAAGAGGAACGAAATGTGTACCGATTATATCCTGATATAATTTTCATGCTTTTGGGGCGAGAGAGAATTCTTGGTATGGTTTATCAAAGGATTCCTGATTGGGAATCAATATATTTAAAAACAAATATATATATACATTTATGTATATTTATAAAGATTTATATACATATTACGGCTATTGAGGGCGTGAAAAGCATAATTTACCACCCGAAAAATAATTTTTTTATACCTCGTAGAATAATGAATTACCGTATTTTTGTAATGTAATGAGCAATATATGAGAGAAAAAATTTGACGATCTTGAAATAAGGAATTCGAGACACGAATAAAATCACGTTTTATATGTTCATTGAGAAAAAGATCAGAAATACATTTTGAAATGTAACGTATTAAATACTATTAAAAATAGGTTTATTTAAAAGTGTTTCGTATTAGAAATGTAATATTCATCATTCTGTTGAGCTTCAAATGAAATTTTGATTGTTTTTCCACAATGTATTATATTTTCTAATAAATACATAAAAATATACATGTATACATAAAAATAACATCACAAAAATATACAATAATTTTTTTATTTCGAAAATAATCTTATAATCCATCGAGTATTTTATTTTGCTCGATCGGAAAATTTCTGCACCTCTTTTCAAAAGACAATGTTTCTTTGAAAAAACGAATTTTAATTGTTTCTTCTAAAATATAGAATACAATTGAATCTAGAATTAAAATTAAAAAAGAATAAAATATAAACAAAAGTTAACATTTTTCAGGTATTTTCAATGTTTCTTCTCAACCGTTTCACAAGTATCTAACTGGTCATCCATCCGTGTATTGACCCCGGTGAACGCTATTCGTCACGATCGATAAATTATTCATTTTAGTGATTATGAATTTACGAACCTCCAGAAACCAAACAGGTGAGCTTCATGCTTTCGTTCTCCTGAAATGGCCCCGCGATACTGCTCACCGTTCCGTTACGCACATCGATGATTCTCGGCTTGTTCGGTGGCACTGAAACAAAACAAAAAAACACAAATCAAATATTATGCGAGATTTTCCCGTTTTCAGTTATCGGAGTTTCAATAAAAAAGACTCGGAGGGTCCCAGGTCCTACCACGTTGCTGCAGGGATCGGTTAGAGCTAACGCACAAGGGAGTCTTTATTGGGGTCTTACTACCTTCAGTTGCCTGAGGGACGGCGTTCGGAAATTTTTGCAACATAAAAAAAAAGCAATATCGATGCACCAAGCTAGATAAGGTATGCCTGAGTATAGGACTAAAAAATTTTCCAGAAACTCGCTCTCTAACTATGAAAGCTTTGGCAAAAGCTCTTAAGAGGAGCTTCAATAGACGAACTGGTAAAAATGATTGAGCATTTAAAAATTCACTTCCAGAACCATTATTTTCGCAGACGTATCACAAAATGATGATACATTTGTATCAAAAGTGGTCGATCACGATTTAACTCGGTCCTCCTGAAAATAATCTCCCTCAAACGAATGGAAAACGAGAGATCTCAACAAAAAAAATGATTCACATTTCAACCCACTCCGACAAACATAAATATAAAATCAAACGAATCAATGACGTATCGTATCAACAAACTGATTGACAATTCCACAAATGTACGACAAAAGGTAGGCCAGCGATACGAATTTTTCGGGGCATATTTTCATCGACCCTCGAAAGAAGGTCCGTAAATGTTGACAGAGCTTCAGTGTTCGTCAGCCATGTATGGACCACGGTTTGAACGTGCTGCCCAGTTACTACTACCTCAAAAAACTGTCGACCCTCAATGATAGGACAACGCGCCAGGAAGAAGAGGCGAGGGGGTTGACACAAGCCTTCGACTACTGCCAGTCAATCAATCAATTTCTCCCCCGGGTATATTTCAATATTTCAACTTATTCAACTTCCAATGTGGTTTGAAACAAATATACCAACCCCGACCGCGCGAGCCCTTGCCACCTAAGCTCTCCAGGCTCGTGTGCGCTGTTTGCAACACTCCTCTACCACATCTACCATCTCTACCCTGATCTATCCATACTCCCACCCATATACGTTTCATGCCACCTTAATATTCATCGCGCGTGCGTTGCCATCAATTATTTATCCGGTATACACATCCGCCGGATCGTTCAACACACCACAAACGGTGCTGGGACGTCACGAGTACTTCCATTCAAAATATGAGCGATAGAAACGCGGGTAGGAGAAAGACAGAGAGGGGGTGAGGGCGAGTGGCCAGAGGGAAAGTGAGGGAAAGACAGAATGAGGGTGATCGTGAGGAAGGGGAAGGTTTGAGACAGCCAAGAATCATGAACGTCTGACACGACTTGGATAAGCGTGCCACGTAGTGGCGAAGAGTTCCGTCGGATATGAGGCGTGAGGGAGAGCGGGGGAGAGCGATTCTCGACACGAGTCAGACGTCTATAACGCCGAGTAATTTCTTGGATGCGATGTATGTGTTATTTATACATATGTGTGTGTATATATATATATACACGGATAGAAAGACGGAGAGAGAAAGCATGGAGCTCCGTACGAAATCTCGTGTCGAGGCTCTCGGCGGACCTTAAACCACGAACACCTGTACGTCGGTTCGGCAAAAGCGTTGGGAAGATGAGAGCAATATTATAGGAGGGTGGAGGTCAGGAATCTCCTCTCATTCTACCTCTCTCGGTATTTCTACCTACATTTGTTACTCTCTTTCTCTCCCTATCCATCTCTCTTTATCTTTCTCTTCCTCTCTGTTTCTCTTCACATTTACCTCTCCATCGTCCTCTCTCTTTCTCTCTCTCTATCTACATTGTCCTATCTCTTTCCATCTCTACAGTGGCTTCGCACCCTCCTTCTCTCTCTCTCGTTTTCTTACGTCCTTCCGCTCTTTGCCCTCTCCCGTCCCCCTCTCTTTCTCTTTCTCGCCATATTGCCCTAGCTCTCTCAGTCTCTTTCTCTACTTCTCTCTCTCTCTCTCTCTCTCTCTCTCTCTCTCTCTCTCTTCACAATAACACGAAAGGGATCTTAATGTTGTGAGGTCTCGTGCACCCACCTGAGCATGCGAAGAGGACTTGCAGACACTGATATAAGGGGTAGGAGGAGGGATTCGATTCAACCCTTTGTGCAGGGATTTTTAAACTGGAATTGGTCTAAAGAAGATGCTTGCGGTATAAGCCTCGACTCCCATTAGCTCGCATATATGTATGGGCTGTGCGATCGATTCGTATGCTAGCCATAGCCGAGAGAGACAGCTTGATTTATGGTTTTGCCAATCAGTTTTTATTTCAGTACTAAAATACGCGAAGGGTATATGTACAATGTATAAATGCATACTTGGGATATAGCGGATGTAACGTTGGCCCTGGCGTGTCGGAGGTCTCAAGTCCGCAGAGGGTTTCTGTAATGACAGACTCTACTCTTTGCCGGAAGTCTCCAACGATTATACGTATAGCTGGACACAGTGGGCACCCTTTCATTCACTTTGCATGAAGTCTGAATTTTGTTTATTTTCTCAAACACGTACACGTTTTTAGGATTGGATGTTTTGAACCGTATATATTAATTGAGAGTAAAATTCTATTTTTGTTACTCCAGTACTCCGGCAGAATAAATTATAAAGTAGTTGTTCTTGGGTCCCAAGTAAAATCATTATTTTGGGTTCTTTTTTGGGTCCGCTGATCACAGCATTGCAATTGTCAGCCGCTTTTTGACCATGAACGGAATCACTGTCTTAGCTCTTTTCTTATCTCAAAGGATTAGTGTCGTAATTCCGGTTCTCGGGCGCACATAGACCGATTCATTCGCGCCCTTCTTCATCGACGCATTGGTTCTGTAAGTCTTTTGATTATTACTAAGAAAAACGTTCTTTCTGTTCGATCTGTAATGTTTTTCGGGTTTCTACACAGTAATTGAACTATTATGGAATTGAAATACAGTTTAATATTGCGTTACAGCTCGGTTGGCATAGATTTTCAATTGATCGATTCTAAGGAGAAAAGTAAGATAAAATATTCAAACAGAAATCCATCGGATGCGGTTCGAACGAAATTTTGTAGAGAGTTATAATGCGATTGAAATATGGTTGGGAACGAGGGCTTAAATTGCTCCGTCATCGATGAAGTAGATAAAACGATTGCGCATCAATATCCGCGCATAGAGCTATCCATATGTGCACAAAGGGTGTCGTAAGAGGCGAGGAAATTTACAATTTTCTCGAGCGAGGCATTGAGTGAACAATAATCCATTACGAAGCGTGCATATCGGAAATTCTCTTCCATCCCTCCCCCATCATCGGGGCATCCATTTTTCCGCGCCGATCGCGGTTATCTTCTCACTTTTTATCTCTCTCCGGTTATTGGCCGGATTTCAGAGCTCGCCCCTTTATTTCCGCACATTTTCATTATTCCTCTTTTATATATTGCAAAAAAAGCGAAAAAGAACGGGAGAAACGGTAATCTTGAAATCTGCGCATATAGAACGTTGGAACTTCGATTACTGCGACTTTCAACGAGCTTCCCCTGCACAGACACGACGCGGTAGACGCGAACGCGCCACGGTAATATCGGAAGTTTAAGACTCGCGAAGCGTGACTGTGATTTTTGCAATCCAGATGGGAGAGAGAAAGAAAAAAAGAGTGGGAGGGAGAAACGTGACTACTGGGATTCTCTCATTTTCTCATTTCTCGGGGCCAGAATAAGGTTTTTCATAACGAAAGATTTTTCGAGCTGTTGGATAAATGCGAAGAGCCTCAATGGGGATGAAACTTCTCGCGAATAGTCTGCACACACGTAACCACAATCGCACCCGATCATCAAAATCGGCACAAGTTTTCGTGACGAAATAATCTAAATGTTTGTTGGACAAACGGCTATTGTCCAAAAAATGGTCGAAAAAAAGACTCACATGGGCAAAGGTATCGTTCGAACCGCGATTGGGACGTAATTTTTTCATACGAAGCTTCTTTTTGGACACGTTGCATCGGTCACGGCACCTCGACCTCGTATTTTGAGAATGTTACGTCGTTTTATGGTAACTTAATTACAGTTGGTGTTTAAGGGTTTATATAAATTAAGGATTGTATGTCTAAATTATTTAATTAGAAATGTCGACTCTAATTAAAAAGCAAAATAAAAAATTATTTTCTCCTTTGATTTATTAGAGATTTATTAAATAACGGCTTGTTTTTCAAATACATTTTTTTAGGTAGAAATTATTTTCTGCTTCTTAGTCTTTAATACATTTTTCTTACGTAAGAATTTCAATATTTTATGGATACTTAAATTTTTAAAAGTTTCAAATTATGCATGGTCAGCTTTCATATGAACGTTTGTAGAACTTCTCAGCCGTAAGTAATCGCGTTACATCGATTTTTCGGTTTGCATCTCACGGAAAATCGAACTAAATAAACGCTAGTAAAAATGTTTGTATTTGTTGAAAGAAGACATAAAGGCTGGCAGAATGTTATTTACAGGTACATCGCCATCGTATTAAGTACGACGGTTGAAAAAATGATTAATTAATTCTCTTTTCTTCTCTCTTTCCCGCTTCCTCCGTGTCACTTCAATATCTGGCGTGTCTTCCTCTCACCTTCGAGTAACGCCAAGAAAAAATCTCTCCGGTTCAATCTTGATCCCCGTTCCTCCTATATATCCTCACGTATCTCCCTCTAACCTCAAAGTAACAGGAGAGAAAAAAATTCTCTACTTCGTAAGACAAAATCTTTATCCTTTCAAGCTTCACTTCCAGCCCCTCCTCCGCCCCGTTTTTCTCGAGCTTAGCTCGCACATCGTTCTCCCCTGTATGGTTCAATGCATGCATCGATAAAGCTCAAAGGAGAGAGTGGCTAGTGCTAGAAGAAGCCGCAGGGACTGAAGTAAAAGAGAATCTCTCGCTTCCTTTACCTTCCCTTTTTCATCCCTCTCCCGCCAATCTGTTGGTCTCTTTTGCCATGAAAATCGTGTGTTTTTTTCTCTCGCGCACAGCCGTCCCTCTTTCCGTTCCTTAGAGGGCTCAACTATATTAGGTATCGCGAGAGGTGAACGAGAACGATCTCGTAAAGTCGACGGGGGACATTGCGAAAACACTTTGTTAGTCGGAGCTTTTCGAAACGGAAACGAACTTTCCGGATATCGCGTATTCACTAGTAGGGGGAGATACCTCATATTGGATACTTCCGCTTCACGTTGAAAATGAAGTAAACGATTGCTAACCGCGTTATTTAAATTCAATGATTTTATCATGTACACGTTTACAACGACATGGTAATATTTATTTTTTAAATTACCTTTGAATATTGTGAACTATATGATGTTTTAACAAACAAAAAATCAGGAATCACGGTTCTAGAAAATGTTTTTTTTCATATCCGATGGTAGGGAACGATTTTTATGTAAAATAAAGCGAAAGATTTATCATTTCAATTTTTTACTTGTTCTCATACAATCTATCTTTGAGGATTCATATTTGACTACGTGTTTCAACACAGACTTCCGAAAATCGATCGAGATCGCGACGAAATATCGATCCTAAGTCCTTTTTATTTCGTACGAGCTCTTTAATGTCACCACGGATAGTAGGTCGTTTTTCCAGCAACAATGCATTTCCATATACTTCTTAGATGCACGTGTTGATCTTGCAGTAAAGTTGCAAGCACCGTGCATACATAATCGTGTATAATTACCCGTTGGGACATTCCTATGCGGCAAAGAAACTTATAGTGTACATCGTGCTGACCGCAACAAAAAAGTCGGTCGTGTAAAAGTGCCTAAGGGAAAGAGGAGGAAAGAAAGAGAGAGAGATATCGATAAATTTATTATTTATGCCCCAGTTACCCAATTTTTGGAGACCTCGGTTCAATGGAAATCGAATTAAGTTAAGATGAAAACATTTATTAATAATAAATAATAATACATATCAAAAAATAGTAAAAACAATTTTTAAACTGTAGGAGAAAGAGTTATATTATAATTATTTTCTGTTACTATGATATTATTATTACCAAGAAGTAAATATAATATTGAACCAAATGAAATAGCAAAAAAATATCTAGAACGATTTTAACTAATTGTACTCAGTACTGATCCAATACGATAAGTACTGAGTACAATTCGTTAAAATCAAGTAGTATCATGCATAAATCAATATGCAAAACTCTTAAGGAGAGAGAGAGAGAGAGAGAGAGAGAGAGATTCAAAAATGTCAGCGAACACAGTTACGACAAAACGCGCGTCCAAAATTAATGAAAGTATGGACGAAAAATGAAATTAGTATGACGTGCTATGTCACAGAATTCGAGTTGTTTTCGCACTTATTTTCAGCGCTTTTATCAAAATGCGATCGCTTTTAGCCAGGATGGACTTTTTTTCAGTTTATGTTCATTTTGTACTTTTTATTTGTTCGCAAACTCGAGAAGCTTCGCAAACGATAAAATGGCAATTAAAACCGAGCGTTTTATACCACGCTCGTTTCGATGCAGACAGTTTTTTTTAAAAACGAACTCGAAAGGCAAAATAGCTTTGGCAAGTGTCAAGAAAGCCTCCAACCGGTACTACTTCAGGAAAGGGTGAGAGAAAGGTAAGGTAATGTGTATGCGAGCCAAACGGGGGTGGTTTCCTCATTCGGTTAATGAGGGCAACATCGCCACTGTGGAGGTACGCGAGTTTGTTATCAGTTAATGAGAATGCTACACGAGTGTCTTTCATTTCGTAGGTCACATGTCAGTAAATGTACACGTACTTGAATACTAGGTGGTTTTGCACGAAAACTCTCCCTTCCCCCTCGCCCAGGCAATGGATGGAGTTGGACACACAATTTTCTTTTAAAAGTTGGCAATACACTCGACGATAAGCCCGCCGAGTCCAGAAATGATGACGCTGAAGTTTTCATCGTTGAAATGGAACGACGGGAATTTGTTTTTTTTTGTTTTGTTTTTAAGATTGTTCATTTTCATCTATCTACGGATTCTTTAGGATCCATCGTGTAACACCGTAAGCGATTTTCATGTTCAAAGTTGACCAGATACAAAATTTATGTAAGAATAATGAAAACTGCTGCTCAGTCGAATGCCACTATTAGATTAACTTATATTAGATTATTCTACCTCCGTGATACCTTTAGGTAATTAGAAAAATATAAAGCACCGATCATGAATCAATAATCTTATGGGCATTCAGTAATCGGTGATAAGATAAAATAAAAAGAATGTTACATAATTGGCGACTTAATGAAACGTACACGATAAAGAAGATAAGCGATGTATTCGGTTGGGCAATAAGTTCGTAGTGTTTTTATATTTTCTTTCGTTTAACAACGATTTTTTTTATGTTTGACAAAGTGTTCGTATTCATTAGGTAGAGCTCTTTTTGCTCTACAAAACTGTGCTAATCATATTTTTGAGTAATTATATTTTTTATTAGTTCTGAGGCTTAGAAACGGAATATTAAAATTAATATTTACAACACCTGCTCTTCTAAACTTTTCATCAAGGGCAAAAAGCCGCTGAAGCCGGGACATTTTCAATGTCGAAAATGCAAAAAGCAGGTGTCAAAAATGTTGCTTTTTACCTCCAGGATATTCCATTTCTAAGCCTCAAAAGTAATTAAAAAATTTAATTAATCAAAAAGATTATTAGCATAGTTTTGTAGAGCAGAAAGAGCTTTATCGAATAAATATTATACACTTTGTCAAAGAGCAAAAACATCATTGTAAAACAAAAGAAAATATAAAAACGCGATAAACTTATTCCCCAACTTAATAGTTTCTCGGTCGAATATACAACGCGATATCGGAAGAAATTATAGGGAACATTATGGACTGCAAATGATGCAAATATTGTTTTACTTTCGTCTTTTGATCTCTCGAAATATTCCATAATATTAAACTAATATTGCACTTGACTAAAGGAAAAATCGATTAATTGTAACGCGATTGGACTAACCGATAATGGTGAGATTTATTCGTGAGTTTCGCGTTGGGTTTTTCGTAAAATCGACTCGGCAACGATACTCCCCGGCGTCCCTCTCTTCTACATGATCGATGCTGAGGTATGCTGGCTCCGTTGCCGCTTTGAAGTCAGCTCGCTCGTTCAGGTATTTTTGGTCCGTCCATCGCGACGCCGTTCCTGCATGTTTGTTTCTCACGTCGTAACTGAAACGCAAAATTACCAACAAAATTCAGATTGATTGATCAAGTTCATCCGATTAATAGGATCATTTTATCGGGAGCTACGCCAAATTCTCGTATAAGATTTGAAGAAGGGACGGGGAGAAGGAAATTGATAACCATTGAGGGTGAAAAAATTGAGGAAGCAAGACTACCCCCGTGCTTCACGGAGAAAGATATCTTAAGAGTCGCAAAAACGAAATAAATCATTCAAATTACGAGATTTGTTAAAAAAATTATATGATGTTTCGTCTTTATCGAAAAAGTACGAAGCACGTGAAATTTGAAAAGTCACCTTATCTTTTGAACAAGCCTCGGATACGACAAATCGAAAAATATGGCTAATTAAAATTGAGAAATTAAATTTCCTCAAAACATAGATTTGTGGATAATTCATTTTACAAAATCATTTTCACGATATTACACCAAAAATCGTGAGCATTCGGTCCGATTCTTTCACCCGTTTAGAGGCACGCCTTCGTGAATGCAAAATTTACAAGCACGGCAGGGGATATTACACCGTAATTCGTATAACCCGTGCAGGATGTACTTGTCGTATTTACGGGGGTTTGCTTTCGGCGGACGTTTCGGTCGTAGGGGTTTACGGATTACGTTATACCAGGACTGTCCATCTCCTCCAATGTAACACGCGCCTCGTTGTCTACACGCTCGAAACTCGACGTTTTACGAACGTTGAATTTCGAGCGCGCGCGTACCGAGTGTGCTTCGAGAGTGGTAGCGCGCACGGGGACACGCGGTGTGCTCGCGATTCCGTCGTACAACATCCGGTTTCTGGTGTCGCTGCATTATTCCCCCTCGATGTGTATATCCAACTTCGTTTGTACAGTCAATCCTCGCGTATAAATTCGAAGTGACTCAGTACATGCAACTCTCACTCTCTACCCACCCCTCCCTGTTCTATGTGCGTGTATGTGAAGGAGATAACACGTCGAGTGACCGACACTCCGAAAATCGCCATTAAGCTTCGACTGTCTCGATTGCGGTTGCATTGCGTCACATTCGTGAAAATCGGCGGTCCGCTGCGACGTGCACTGAACAAACAAAAGTATTTGTACAATTCGTCTTTTTAAGGGAATGACGAACACGTTTCTAGCCAAATTGAAATTTCAAAATCTAATTTCTCCCACACTATTCAACCGCTTTGCATGAAATTTATTGTGTATATGCAGGACGCTTGCTCTAAGAGGAACACGCTCGGCATTTAACAAAATTTTGAAAATAATTGTGCAGGTTGTGGTTACCATGGGAGCAATTGCGAGCTACGATCCATCGTATTGCATTTTCACAAATTTTCCGAGCATAAGCCTCTCAAGCGGTCAAAAGTACACATTTTGAGCTTTGTTTCATCTATTTTGATGAAGAAGTAGCGGAGAAATTGGTTTTCGAAATTTTTCACATAAATGTACCACCAGAGCTCAAAATCTTATCGACCATCAAGAAAATTCAATTAAACGATTTTCACACTGGCGGCGCAGCGGTTCGCATTCTCCGTTTTTACCGACCGCGCTTGCATCGTTCCGAAAAATCAATATACTTTTTGACTTAG